>JANWGL010002006.1:0-12049 GCA_025200755.1 Ceratobasidium sp. C01
AGGGCGACGACTGCAGATGTGGGAATAGCCATGAGGAGCACCCCACGTCTTGCGGGGTCGGCACTATGCCACCCAATTCATCGGCCACATTCGAGTACCCCAGTTACGAATATTCATACATTATTGAGGGTACGCCAAGTATTCATTTACTTCCCTCTGAAAATAAGTGATAATCAGATGTGCGGTTTTGAAAGGGAATGGCCAGCTTGTGGATTCTGCTAAGTCCGATCAACCAACCGCCATTAGCGCTGGGGATATCGTCCACGTTGAGAAGGGTACGACTGTAACGTGGAAGGCTGAGTCCAAGATGAGAAGTAAGCACATATATTACGTAGTCTGTGGAGCACTGGGGATATTATAGCTGACTCCTGCGATGTTACAAGTATTCTACGTTGCTCAGAAGCAGGTGCACGACTTGAATTGGGGCCACGTTTCCACCTGAAGCTACCAAATTAAATAGCGTGTATTTTAACATAGTTCAGTTCAAATAAATGTATCATTTGCTGTGATCTTGTTAGTCCCTTCAATGACTACGATACATATCTATGCATGCACGCGCAGTCACTCTCCATCGCCATGTCGTTCTATTTCTGCATCAGAACCAATTCCGGCGCTCAGCGCAGGTTGTGGCCCCTGGACCCAACTAATAACTGATATCTGAACGGTCATGTGTGAATTTTTTTGAGTGTGCATCGACTCGTTTAGATGTCTCAGAGGCTCAGTCATAGGAACACTTTTCGTTATAGCTCGGTCACGGTAGTGAGTGCATGTTGCTTCGCGGTTGGCTGCTCAAGCGATCTACGAATCTCTTCCTGATCTTGTTGTGTGCCGGTTACCTTTCGGTTCTAGGTCAAGATCTACATACCAAACTGAAGTCATCGCATTTACTATAACCAACACATTCATAGCGGATGGTTGTATTAGCATCTTGAATGGGCGAATCAAGATATTTTTGATTTCTACACCCCTACCCGACTGACTTGAGCGTACTGACTAATATAGATGTCCACAAGCTTTGATATTTTGCCCAAACGAACACATAAAGTTCTTGATCTTATATGGCTTCTTCCAGGACACTACCGTACCTTAATTTATACTCAACGTGCAGATATGTTTCTTGCCCAGTAGGGAGATAAAGTTTCAGCACATGCGAGGCTAACATTGTTCAACCAAGGTGTATTCTGCTAGATAAGTAAACAAACGCCGCCCATTCGAGGCGAAAACCTCTAATTCTATTTTTATAATATTTGTTGATCCTGTAGAACCATTTGGTTTGTTAAAACTCGAGATCAAGTACTGATTTATGTACTCGCTGTTGCTGCAACCGTCCATATAACTGTTAGTTTGTTACATAATGGGGTATGCATCATCTCACTCGATCCCGGAGGTAGGATGGTCATCGCTGCGGCCGCTGTGGCTGGAAAGGAAGTTCCTGACCGGCCAACGCCGAGATCATCAAATACTGTACCTGTACTAATACGGTATCATATATATTAGTCAATTAGCGGAAGGCTAACTGGGAGTCATCCGGGATCATGGTACTATAAAGAATAACTCACTTGTCTCGAGCCCCTCGTATGCCCATGAGGCCTGACCCGAGAGACTGGAAACGTGTCTTCAAGGGAGGTTCTGGACCGACTGAAGGTAGATGTCAGCCATGAATTGGTTGGCGTGTTGCAAGTCCCGGCTTGTTCGGACAAGATGCCTCTGATCAGAATCAACAAGCGCCAGCAGCGAGGGCTACCCCAGATGATCATGGGTCTTAAGTATTCGAATCTCGAACTAAACTACTTCACACGCTCACCTCTATCGCCTTCTTCACCATTACCATTGTCGATGATGTCGGGCCCAGATTCTGTCGAGAAACAATCGGACGTCGATGTTGCACATCAGGTAAACAGTCAAATTCTACACGGCGCTATGTAGACCGTGTAGAAATCGGGGTTCCAGATTCGGCACTACGTAGCATTCGGCGGTCGGCGTAGACCCTCGTAGAACCGCCGGTTCTGATTTGGTCATCCGTAGATGATGTAATTACTATAGAGACACCAGGTAACTACAGAGATGTGGAGCAACTACACTGCTCTATGTGTTTGTCGGGTCCTTTGTAGAAATGCCCCCTGATACCTAGTAATATATATGTATATCATAGTACTATGCTAGCATACATGCAATCGGCTCAACTCACGCATAAGGTTCAATCTATACTTAGCGCGTGTTCTAATGAAGACATGCGGACTGGTAATGAGGTTAAAATTGACTCGCGTTCATATTAAAGATGTATATAGAAGAGGGCTAAACATCGGCATCAAGCAATAGAAGAAGGATACATTCGTAAAAGTGTTCAGTAATTGTAAGAAACACGTCTATTTTCGAGGTGATGAGCTACGTGTATTGCTTTAAAGAGCAATGCGACGTACCATCTATTGCGCGCTGTGCGCCGCCAGTGCTCCATCAGGGAAAAGAAATAATAGCTACTGTGACGATTTAGGTAAAACAGCCGTGCCGTCGACAAGAGATCCGAAGATGAAGTTAGCTTATAGTTTCGAGAATCGAGAGTTCGTTCTGAATACTTTGGAACGAGGTGGCAGGTCATTCGAACACTCGAGAGGGGAATAACTTTAGTTACGCGGTTGCCCGATGTGTCGCGGGTTGGGCTTGTCGTGTACAGCTGATGTGGGTTGGGTGCGGAAGCCGAGAAAGGGGAAAAAAGCTCGACGTAGAGCAGAGGTTCGGACGGGACGCCACGTAAAAAGGAGGGAAGCCGGAAGATAACGCGCACGCGTGCAGGGCGATAATCTATGGATAGTTGGAGATTAGTTGCGGCAATGTGTTGTTCAAAAAAAAGAGGCGGGCTTACGGTGTAGGCCGTCGGGAGCTGAGGGGTCGGAGATCAAGACAGTGTCGAACTGGGCTTGACGTCGTAGCCGTCCGAAACGGTCGTGGAGAGGGGGGGACGCACGAATGAGGTCGGTTTTTCGCCCAACCAGTGGCGCGAAGGGGAGTCGGTCGTGGTGGAGGGTGACTCGACTCCAAACAGGGAACGACACGTGTTCGTCAATGACTTCGGCGAGAACTGATGAATGGGGACGGAGATATCTCTGGATAGCTCCGACTAGGTCCGAGGCACCATAATCGGCGATAATGTTGAGGCCGAGTACCTTTCGGTGTGTTGCCTTGTCGGCTATCTGGATGTACGGAGAGAGCCGGTGAATCCCTGGGTCCTTGAGGCGTGTTTGGCCAAGTTGTGGCCCCCCATCCTCGCCCGTCCCACTCCTGGTGTATCCATCATCCTCGCCGCCCCCGTCCAAAACGGCCTCCTCGTCATCCTCGTCGTCGCTCTCGTCGTCAATATCCTCGTCCGAATCGCCATCTTCGTCATCGGTATCTTCATCGGACATGCTCGTACCCTGCTCAACGTACTCTATCTCCTCCCCTTCCGTTCGATAACGGACCTTTCTTGGCGACACAACCCCAGCTCGTTCCAACTCGCTTCGGAGGAGCCCCCATGCCTCCTGGCGCTGCAATAGGATTATCATTTGAGGTACGGCGTTCACCCGGCTTGTGAAAGGGTAAAAAAACTTGACGTAGTCTTTGTGTAGGCGCTCGGGACCTTCGGTGTTGTATCCGTCGGCTGACCCCATTTCACGCACCTGGTGTGGATAGTGACCGATCATATGAATTTTCGGTATGCCGTTCCACCCAAACTCGGTATTGAGAACTTGCTGACGACGAAATACTTCCTTATAGTCGTGGAAATCGGATAGGTCGGCCTTCATTAGCGCTAAGTCGTCCTCGTCCAGCTGCGGGAGACGCGATCGATACAAGAAGTCGATCACGCAGCGAGCCGCTCCAACCGCGTCCGCAGGCTTGCTCCCAGCCACGAGTGGCAAGAACGTTCGAGCGACAGCCTTCGACTCAGTACCAGTCCACTGCGTGAAACACATGATGCCGTTGCGAAAGTGGCGAAGCCCGGCATAGCGTGGCAACGCGCTGAAACGCTGGTCCAACTCGTCGACACCTAGGATGCGAGCCCACCACTTAACGATGTGGGATTTGACGACGCCTTTATGCATTTGGTGTAACAAGTCGGGGACGATGGAAGCAGGCCCGTTTGCCCAGGGGATATCGGCCCAGAACGGCCATGTTTTTCGTAAGCCAGCCTCGTCCCGACGTTTTACGCATCCCCGCTGACTATCCTGGATTAACTGTAATGATTGGTGTTTTGTTCGCAGTCGATCGATGTCGCCCGAACCTCGGTTATGGAAGGGAATGACGCAAATGGGGCACCGTGACGATTGCGAGCACGCAACCGTACACTGTTCGGGCCAGTCGCCAATGTGAGCCGCAATAATCGGGTAGACTCGGCGTACTCCACCATCCGCACAACGCATCTCGACCCCAATTATCGACGCCGTTTTCAGAGGCTCCAGGATGATCGACATCGATTGGTGATAAACCTCCCACTGCTTCAACCGCCGTTGCTCCTCGTCTTTTATCCACGGAAGCTTTGCGACAGGTATGTAACCCACGAGTAGCATCGCGCTCTGACTTGGGCGACGTCGGACGCATTTACTAATGTTACCAATGCTCTGATAGACCGGCCATGCTTCCTTGTCGCCACCAAGGTTGGAAAGCTGTGTTCGATCGGTTGCAAGAATTATTGGTGCAATCGTTGCCCCGTCTGCGAGTAAGTCCTTTATTTTTACATTAGTTTATTCATTCACATTAATTCGCGAGTTAGGTCTTACTTGCATCCGCCACCACCACTCTCCCGACCACATTTCACTATACACACGAATTCGTCGGCCGTCGATCGTCAAAGTCCAATGCCTCTCGGGACCGTAGTGCATGTGTCCGCGGAGTCGCTCAAGCCCGATTAGATGACGTACAACCGCCACCGGATCGCGTTTATATACCACGAACGTTTCTTCGCCTTCATTTGTCGTTATTGTTATCGATTTGTCGCTCCAATCGGGGCCGTGCTGCAAAGAGTCGATGGATTGGTAGAATTCGTCAAGGTTTCGCCACGGTAAGCCACGCTTATGCTACCCGGTCTCTTCATGAGTAGATTACTTATTTTCTTTTTGCTTAGGGCTCACCCGTTCAATTTCGAAGTACCGGGCGCGTTCATCATTGCTAATTGGCAATGTGGCGAGCCACTCGGCAACTTCAAACCACTCCTTTTGCTTCAACAAGTCTCCTGGGTTTGGTGGCTCCTCCGTTTCGTCAAGAAACTCCCATCGGATAACCCTGGCCGCGCTTCGATGAACTTCAATCGTTGCGTAACCATGGTGTCGTGGACGCGTGCTCGCCACAGAACTGGGACGAATACCGGGGTCGGGATCGGGGGACTGACTGTGGAGACTATCGGTGGATTGCGAGAGGGGTGGCGTTGGCAATTGGTCCGGCGCTGGGCTTTCGTTTTCGTTGGCGACTTGTGCTAGCAGGCAAGGTTCATCATCTGGATCGATATCCATTGGCGTCGCTCGGTCTGAGGCTTCAAACGTGGCGTCTGTTAACGAGCATCCCACGTTATGATTGTTTACCTTACCATCATCAAGGTGAGTATTCGGGTTTAGGTCCTGTTCGGCGTTGTTCTGATTCGATTGAACGATGTTGCGACCATTCTCCTGGCGTAAAAGATATTTGATTAGCTATCTAACAATTGAGGTTGGGGGCATACGTGGTAGTGGTCCCGTGGGGGGCGGCCAGCGCGAGTCAGCCTTCTTCGATATGCTTGCTTCGCCGCCTCGCTCGATCCTCGCATATCCCGTTCGCGTTTCTCCCTACACGCCACCTTAACTCCGTAATGGGCGCGTAACCTTGAGGGATCGGTGAAGGGTTTTGAACAATATCGACATAGGTACGATGTAGGGGCCATTGAAGAGGATGTGTAGCGTTGTGGGGGGGGGGGAGAATCTTCCGTTCGGTGCACTTCGTGGGTGCTCCTCGGCCATCCGATCCTCGCACTCGTCGTTCGGCCATACCGATCTTCGGTCTCCTCTCTCGCGCCCATCGCGACTGGGCACTGCATCATTTTATATGTGTGAGTCATTCATCGACCCGCATATACCCACCGTTCGAATCCATTTTTTGGTTAAGAGTGTTTGTTCTATTGAGATATGATCATATTATATCCGAGTCCCGACTCTAACACCGATTTTTTAGCGCATACAAGATGGCTATGACGGCACATTTGTTTGTGCTCTTGTCGAAGTGGGCGCTTTGTGACCGCCCGCAGCCGTGTCCACGGTCTTAAATCACTCCGCTCTCGGTTCGTCCCTCTTCATCCCCCACACAACGTCTTCTACTAATTTTATCCACTCCTGATTTCTCCTTCACATTATATTTATGCCAGCCGTCTCTGGAGAGGAACCATCCCTTGCCCGGGACCGGCCTCGTCGACAAAACATTCCGGTCCCTTCACGTGCACAGCAAGCTGGTACGTGATTTGTATTTTAACCTTGAATTTTACTTATCTCTTCTCTTAGTTGCCGAGCGTGCCAGGGATCGTGACAATCACAATGAATCTGCCGCACGTAAGGCCGCCCAAGCTGAAGTCAATGCGCGACCACAGCCTTTGAACGACACCGACGACTTCATCTATGGCAGCCCAATTCCAATTCCACTCCCGTCCTCGTCGGTTTCGAGTACGTCCATGCGTTTCTCACGCTCCATACGTTCTAACCGTACATTACAGGCAAAAAGTATGACAAACCCGGCCAAGAGGCGGCACTAGTGAAGATGTATCTCCGCAAAATTGCCACTCGTGATGGACGTGACCTTCGAGCGGCCTACGAAGCCGGAGAACTTGGGCTCGAAGAGCTGCGTGAATACGCCGAGGACCCGGACGCTGATGACTTGCCTATAAACGCCCAGTCAGCCATTGACACTGGCGTGAATAAAGACAAGGGCAAGGGGCGAAGCGATGCGGCTGCATTTGAGCCGCAGATTAAGACTTCGTATGTTGGGGTAAGTGACTCGTGTTCACACATTTTATAAAACTGACGTTTTATTCTAGGTTACGATTGGCGAGTCGTCACATGTGATTCATTCTCGGCACGCTAACACTGGTATGTTGCCAGCGTATTTTTTAGGTTTGTAACTAATTGTTTCGTTCACAACAGCTGCCCGGCGTGCGCATTACGAGGCACAAGGGATTACACTCCCAGGTGCGACGTCGCATTCGCAGCCATCGCCACTACAGCGCACCGATACCATGACCGTCTACCCCGGCAAGGAGTTTGTCCGCCCGATGAGCCCGGATCCTGTCCCTCAGCACACTATCAACGCCCCGCAAAGCTCAGTCGTTCCAACCGCACCTAAACTACATGTTGGCAACCAAAACCAGCCCTCCAATCCCCCGCAACCGTCTCGTCCGGCGCAGCCCCCCCTCCGCCCTCCTCAACCACCTCGTCCTCCCCAACCCTCACGTCCTCCTCAACCCTCTTGGCCGCCACAACCCTCAAGCTCAAAGTTCACTCCACCGAGCGTCGCTGCACCTTCGACAAGCAGCCGTCAACCAGCCCAAAATATGCCACACCATGTACCCAAGAATATCCAACAAGCGTCCGGCTCGACTTCTCGGCCATCTACTTATCGTGCGCCAGAACATCGAGATCACTCTAAGCCGTCATCGGCTGACAATCGCATGAAGTCGTCCGCCACGGCCGCTCGTAATGGGCATGTTAGTCGGCCTTCTCGTCCAGGT
This sequence comes from Ceratobasidium sp. C01, assembly GCA_025200755.1. Classification (NCBI taxonomy): domain Eukaryota; kingdom Fungi; phylum Basidiomycota; class Agaricomycetes; order Cantharellales; family Ceratobasidiaceae; genus Ceratobasidium; species Ceratobasidium sp. C01. The sequence goes on from JANWGL010002006.1 coordinate 7,715, forward strand.
AAGCATAGCGGCATTAGGGCGCTGTGATTATATTCGCTAACACTACTCAACGTAGACGTGCGATATACGCCGATCCCCATGGGCTCTCGGCCACCAGCGTACTCGGCAAAGAAGGCGGTACAATCCTACTTGAAGAGTGCCGGACGCCAGATCGACGGTGCTACGGCCAACGGTTTGGCTAGGCCCCTTGAAGAGATGCGCCTCGACAACGAGCCCCTCAACGCTGCTGCCAACCTCAACGCAGACCCTGACGCCAACGCCGACCCTGACGCCAACGCCAACGCCGACCCCAATCGAGGTTTTCATGATGCTGCCGACGCCGAGGACGAGGACATGCCGATCGCAGCGCCTCCGGCGAAGCGACGGGTGCGTACGCGTTGCATTAAATTAATGATATATTAACTGATCGATTATACATAGATTACTCGAAAGCAACGCGCAACGATCAAGGCTCACGACCTGGAGACACAAGAGACGGTCAAGGTTATGATAGATGCGGCTCTTGCGCGGATTATTGCTAACGGAACATATGAGCTCCCGGCCAACGACCGAGACGCTGAACTCGCGTCACGTGAAGACGTCGCGACAGACGCATGGGGCCGAGCGTGCGTGAAAACGAAGGAGGATTTTCCCATGCTTCCATCACATGTGCGAGTGGTAAGCCGTCCGTCGTTAACTTCACTGATTTATACTAATTACATGTCAAAGCTCGATTCACATGTTACGACTGCTCGCTCTCGTGCCAAGACCGTACTCAAGGTGTGGGTTGACAAATGCTTCGGTTTTGACGAAGATACCCCAGACAATAATATCGAGCTCTCGAAGCAACTTTTATCGGACGCGTTCCATCAGGCCGTAAGTTAAGTTTGCTATCTTTGGACATTTGATTGAACAGTTATAATAGGACCCAGATAACGACCGGATGCCGTTTGAGAGCGACTATATTCGTCGCGCGTGTCGCTTAGTTGCCTTCACTGGGCCGACTTCTCCTGGCGCCCAGTATTCCGACCACTTCTATCCGTTCCCGAAAACATACGTCGCGTTTGTCTGCATGATTGTTCGTCTATAATATTCTTTGCCCGGTGCTCGTCTTACTATTTTTGCAGACCCATCACATTATTCATTGCTATCGGGATGGTCAATTCAGCTCCGAGAACCTTCACGTGCCGATGCAACTCCCAGTGTACCGCCGATATATGAGACTACTGAACGAGTTGGAGCAGCACCAGGCCAATAATTACTCCCGAGCTATTGGCAAGATCAACGATTATTGCCGGTGCGTATATATGCTATAGCCTTGGCCGGTCGCTAATTGTTCTATGTAGCAAAGCTATTGACAACCTGGTACCGAAGGACAACGATACGCCTGAGCCTATGCGTGAATGGAGCCCCGATGCTGCTGAGCCTTACGTTTGCGAGTACCGAACGCCTCCGCCCGGTTTGTCTATTACTCGCACAGCCACATTTCCACTAACATCCTCATGTAGATAACCAAACCGGCGTGGCCGCGCAAGAGGATGAGGACCAGGACCAGGACGAATATGACGAACCAATTGCCGGGCCCTCAAACCGTCACAACGCGTATCCTGAAGACCTAAGGGAGCTGTCAGATGTCGAAATGGGTGAAGAAACTGGTGACGCAAAGCCTAATCCTGTCGTTTATGATGACGAGTACCCCGTTGAGTGAACCTCCATTCTATCCTGCTTGTTTTAGTATGAGTATATGCCTATTTCTGCTCTATTTCTGATATATATGCGCCGTTTTCCGCTCTTTATTGACGTATTTGCGCCGTTTTCCGCTCTTTATTGACATATATGCGCCGTTTTCCGCTCTTTATTGACATATATGCGCCGTTTTCCGCTCTCTATTGACATATATGCGCCGTTTTCCGCTCTTCTCTTGACGTATATGCATATTTTTCCCTCTCTCGCGCTATTATGCTTTCTATTTGCACCCATTGAAGTGCCGTATGCATGTTGGGTTCTCACGGGTGTATTTGTCCATATCTTATTGTACTTTTAGACTACAAATGTGACATGATGTGCACTAAAGTTGTTGTTCGGGTGGGCTATTTGTTATATGCCTGCTTTGTATGCACCATATAGGTGGGTGTATGTCTCTGTTGTGCTTTGTGGGGGCTATATGGGTACTACAAGGTGCTACACAGTGCTATGCAGGTGCTACAAGGGTACTACATGGTGCCACATGGGTACCACATGGGTGCTATGTGGTGCTACATGGTGCTACATGGGAGCCCTAGTGTGCATTTAAATGCTGTGTAGAGCTATATGAGATACTACATAGCTGCAGTGAGGCCTTGGGGGGTACAAATAGGTGACATTTTGGTATCTAGGGGAGCTATGTAGAGACTATGAAGTTCCCACCTAGTTTCCCCTGTTACTACATAACTGTCACATGGTTTCTCAGGTTCCTATATACCAGCAGTGTAGGATTCCTGGTCCCTATGTATACTCCACCTAGCACCATAGAAGCACTATGTAGCAACTACATGGAATCAATAGGTACCCTATGTAGTCACTACATAGATCTCATGGGGGCTATGTAGGCCTACATAGATCCCTAGAATCTACATAGGTCTATGTAGCACTACGTGTAATTGAGGTTCCTAAATGTCTACAGGACTACATGGTACTACATAGTGCTACATAGAATTTTCCTGTTTACCTGATGCAGAGGTTTTGCCCGCCGACCAAGACCAACGGCAACTGGTACGCTCCGTTCATTCACTCTTGCCCCGTTTCAACGTATTATTCTTCTCAAGCCTTGCATATCTATAATCTTGTCACCACTAACCTGGCCGATTACGGGGAGGATCTGCCTCAAAGACTATTATCTTATTTCCATCCCTCACCTCTATATGCCTGTTCTGTTTCGAATATAAAAAACAAAAAATCTAACCACTCAAATTCATCCGGCAGCAAAACCTTGGCTACACTCCAGTACGTGGCAGTTGACTTATGATGTCTGGGATTAGTTTGCCGACAAAGGACTTTTGTGCCATATGTAGACGCTGAAACGGACATTAGGTCTAATCGAGAGCTTCGCTTCCAGTTTTTGCGCGCTCAACTTCGTGAGCAGCATTAGGTATGTATCTTCGTCAAAATAAATTCCATCCATTACTCCTATGCTCTACTGGATTTCGGTCGATGTTTTTGAATAACTCCGTTTCGCCTGATTGACGTGTGTCTTGCTTCGTAGGACTCTATTTTTCCTCGGAATCCTTTGCGGTGGGCCAGTCGCGATGTGGTCCTCGTACTTAATTGCCTACGCTTTCATGTGTGTCACCGCATTGGTGCTTCGGGAGATATGCTCTGCACTGCCGATCAGTGGAAGCATCTATGTTTGGGCTACGCAAGCGGCTGGTCCCCGACATGGACGTCTGGCAGGGTACTTTTTGACCTATCCAAGTATACCACTCGTAGTGCTAATCACTGTTGTTATAGATTTATTTTTGCTTGGTGGGTCACCACAACATGGATATCTTTCTCCGCCGCCTGTGGCCAGGTAAGCCTCACCAAGTCACGCCAAATAATTGAATTTGAATTTGCTGTGGTTTATGCCGACGGATTCGTACATCTAGCTAAATGCAAACTACCTCCTATCACTCATCCCAGTGTATGATTTAAAGTTCCCCGGCGACGTATCTGATGCCAACGTAAAGTGGAGAACTATAGTATGGTTCACCTCTGAGTTATTCTTGTTGCTTGCCACTTTGCTCAACTACCTGCCTGGTGAGTTACGCTATTTATTTATTCGCCATTAAAATCCTCTGCCCTCCCCTTGGCCTATCCTTCGCCACCGAAATCTACCATTATCAGGTAGAACAAATGACTAACATGGGCTTGGAATTTAGTCGCGGTATTTTCGAAGATTCTACGAGCGGCGGTCGGTATTATAAGTCTGGACTTTATACTGTGTATCATATGGCTCCCGATTGGAGTCAGCAAAACATATGGGTTTCGTCCTCCGCGTGAGTCGTTGCTCTCCCGATGTAAGTTCAATATTCCCGCCTACACGTGTGTCCGGCTAAGAAAATTCCCCAGACAATGGAACGGGCGCACCCGCCGGCTGGAACTGGATGTTATCCTTCATCTTCGCTGCTGGATCGCAAGGTGGCTTTGATGCTGCTGGACACGTCGCTGAAGAAACCAAGAATGCAAGGTGTGCTTGTACCAATTCGAGCTCAGACCTTTGCTAAACGGCCCTATATAATTAAGTACTACCGCCGCCCAGAGCATATTCACTAGCGCGATTGCATCTGGTATTGGCGGAATTATTACAACAATCTTGTTTCTCGTGTGCACACCGGATAT
>JANWGL010002007.1:0-29014 GCA_025200755.1 Ceratobasidium sp. C01
ACCCCTTCGAGCCAACCTTGGGCCTGTACTCCCGTATCCTCTGTATACAACGCAATTGCACCGGAATACGAACCCGCCGCGTATAGCCCAGACCAGTCGGGTGCGAATGCGAGCGCAGAGATGAGCCCTAGCGGGCGTTTTCATCAGGATTGTCTGTATACACGGGCTCTTCCGCCGATGACGTACCTCTGAGCCCATCCCTGCTTTTCTTCGTCGGAACGGTGTGAAGGCGCGTACCCTCCGCGCCCGGGCAATGCACATCGAATACTTCAATCGCATCTTCGAAGCCGCAATACAGCCTGTTTAAATTAACTGTCATTCAAAGGACTCGAAGCAGAAGACGAACCTACTTGTTCATGTACATATTAAACGCCATGCTGTGCGGCGCAATAAACCTCTCTCGGTGGTCGATAATCTTATATGATGCGCGGAGCTATCATGAAATTAAATCAGTATGCAGTCAACCAGGCACGAATGAAGCGTACTCTACCGTCTGAGGCGTCCAGTAACTTTACGGGTCCATCGCGAACCGCCGCGACGAAGCAATACGAAGCGGGTTCAGTGGGCGACGCGGAGGGAAACCATGCTGTGCTTAGCACGGGCGCTGGCTGCAGGATCGAAAGTTTTGCTAGAAGGAAGGTTAGGAGCCGAATGGACGGGTAAAATATTTATCCCTCACATTTGACTACCATGTCTTCCCCCTCTCTGCTCCATATGTTCTTTTAATTCGCATTCACACTTTAATCTAGAAACACTCACACATCTAGGACCATAACAGACGCATCCTCTAACACAGCCAAAATACTTCCTCCATCCGCACACCACTGTACGTCTCGACAAAAGTTGGTCCCGTCCAAGCAGCCGGGTGGTGTGAATGTAAAGTGTGGATGGAATGCTAGGCTCGAAGTTGTCGATTTAGCCGTGGTCGTAGCCTCGGTTTGGAATAGAGTGTGAGGAATATCGCTTGAGATAGAGTTAGGCGGTACTTCATTTGAAGAAGTGCCAATCGTCTCGTCCAAACGAGCCACATGATCGATTATTTGCGTGGACTCCGGAACTGGACCGGAGCCTCTCTCGGTTGGGATGTGAGTAGTGGTGGGAACCTGGACGATTGTTGCACTCGACATATCGGTCAAGTTAGTATTACTCGGTTGGCTATCTGGAACGGCAGCATCTCCTCGCTCTGCCTCCCCTGGGCCTAACCCACCCACTTCCACTACATTTCCGGCAGTACCCGGCCGATCCCCCGCGCTAACCTCGAGTCCCGCGGTCGATAAATTAGAGCCTGCTAGTGAGCCAAGATCACTCCCAGAAGCTTCGATAACATGACCCAAAGTTGACAAGCAATCGATTTCGACGTGAGACGGCTCCAGTGAATTCTCCCCCGACATTTATGTGTGAGCAGAATCAAAGCACCAGACAAACTCTTCAGTTAGAAAACGAAACTAGATCAACAATCAACGGGCCAGAAATTAAAGGTAGACAAGTTGGTGGTCGTTGAAAGCAACTTGGCTCATAATTGATCACGTAATCAGTTCTGGGTGGCGTAAGCGCTGAGACGTCGCCACCCAAAACCTGATCTCACGAAAACGAATATGCGAAGCAAACCTCATTAATTGGAGAGACGTCTATAGTGGATTCAAAGGAGAGACGCCACGCTATCTACCTCCTTCAAAATTCTGCTCAATATCGAACACCCACCCCACTACCCCCTACTCAGGACGAACGTACGCCAGGTTTCATGCAGGCTGCTGCGTTCGAGTGTACAGGTCAATTAGCCTTCCGCGTACTTCAGCTCTAGCGCGTTATATATGCTCCTACTTTCGCGTATGAAGATACGAGCACCCGACACTTGTACAAAAGCCGGTACTTCCCTTCGCAATGCGCACGGGGGTGTTATCAGCAAAAACGCGTGAACAAAAGCACCGTAAATGAATTGAACCCTCCAACACACAAAATAAATTCAATCGCCCTAGGCTACCAGCGGAGGTGAAACTAAATCAATCGCAGATGGTGGCCAGAACAAAGTCTATCAATCACACTTAAGCGCCAACGATCAATCACGCCTCCACTCTCAACCAACGACAAATAAATACCCACTAATCAACCCCCCTAGCTCTCATTTAAACTTAAAATCACACCAAAAGTACTGTATGATGCGTGTCCACCACACTTTTATTGACAACACCTCAAAGCTACAAATCATCAAGGTCCACTACGCTAGCGTCCCTCTCAACAAAATAATTAAAACATCATCAAAAACCCATCTACTCCTCCCCTCTAAAGCTCATCATGCGACCCACTCGACCCGCCCTCTCCAGACGATCCATACAACTTCCCAGTAATCGGGTTAACAACAGCCTGAACCTCCTGCAACTTCTCCTCCAAATCTTCACTCGTCGCAGTCTGTCCATTCTCCTCGAGCCAGTCAGAGGTCTCCTTGACGGTGGCGAGGATCGTCTTCTTGTCCTCGTCGGAGATCTTGCCGCCGAGTCCTTCTTGGTCACCGAGCTGAGACTTGAGTCCCCAGATCTATCGTACCAATATGTGATTAGTTTATGAATGGATGAGAGGGAGAGGGAGGGAGGGGGACGTACGAAGTTCTGGAGTCCGTTGAGAGCCTCGATCCTCTTGCGTTGAGCCTCGTCCTCAGACGCGAACTCCTCAGCCTCACGAACCATACGGTCAATCTCCTCTTGGCTGAGACGGCCCTTCTCGTTGGTGATCGTGATGGACTCGGACTTGCCACTATAAACGCATCGAATGAGTACGGGAAATATTTAAGTGAAGTGGGATGAGGACTTACGTTCCCTTATCGCTGGCGCCGACCTTGAGGATACCGTTGGCGTCAATCTCAAAGGTAACCTCGATCTGAGGGACACCACGCTGCGCGGGGGGAATACCAGAGAGCTCGAACTTGCCGAGGAGGTTGTTGTCCTTCGTCAACGAACGCTCACCCTCGAAGACCTATCCCAATCCCAATTAGTAAACAAAACAATAACCACAAACAGAAAGCGCAAACGTACCTGGATAAGAACCGTGGGCTGGTTATCCGCAGCAGTCGAGAAGATCTGAGACTTCTTCGTAGGGACAACAGTGTTACGAGGGATGAGCTTAGTGAAAACACCCCCAGTGGTCTCGATACCCATAGTCAAGGGGCAGACGTCAATGAGAACGACATCCTCAACACCCTCTTCGCCGGACAAGATTCCACCCTGGATAGCAGCGCCGTACGCGACAGCCTCGTCGGGGTTGATTCCCTTGGAAGGCTCCTTTCCGAAGTACTCCTTGATGAGTTGTTGGACCTTGGGGATACGGGTGGAGCCACCGACGAGAACGATCTGTGAAATTAAATGTTAGAACGCGCGCGCGAAGGGAAAGATAAACGCAGAGGACTCACGTCAGAGACGTCCTCCTTCTTGACGCCAGCATCCTTAAGAACCTGCTCAACGGGCTTCATAGTCTTGCGGAAGAGATCAATGTTCAACTCCTCGAACTTGGCGCGGGTGAGGGTGTCGGAGAAGTCGTTGCCGTTCTCGAAAGACTCGATCTCGAGCTTGGTAGACATCTGGCTGGAGAGAGTACGCTTGGCCTTCTCGACCTCCTTCTTGAGCTTAGACATAGCGCGCTGGTTCTTCGAAACGTCGGTACCGGTCTTCTTCTTGTACTCGCGGGCGAAATGCTCGATGACACGGTTATCGAAGTCCTCACCACCGAGATGGGTGTCACCGGCAGTAGCCAAGACCTCAAAGACACCATCGTCGATCGACAAGAGGGAGACATCGAAAGTTCCTCCACCGAGATCGTAGACGATGATCTGGGATTCACCGCCCTTCTTGTCAAGACCGTAGGCGATGGCGGCGGCGGTAGGCTCGTTGACGATACGGAGGACGGTGAGTCCAGCGATGGTGCCGGCGTCCTTGGTGGCCTGACGCTGGGCGTCGTTGAAGTACGCGGGGACGGTGACGACGGCGTGGGTGACCTTCTTGCCGAGGTAAGCCTCGGCAGTCTCCTTCATCTTGGTCAAGACCATCGCGGAGATTTCCTCAGGGGTCTAAAAGCGACGTGTAAGCTTAGATGACGCGTAAAAAAGTTGGAGAAGGACATACGAAGTCTTTGAGCTCGGCCTTGTTCTGGACCTGGATCATCGGCTTCCCGCCCTTGTTGACAACCTTGAACGGCCAGTGCTTCATGTCACGCTTGAGCTCGGCATCCTCGAACTTGCGTCCGATGAGACGCTTCGCGTCGAAAACGGTCTGAGACGGTGCGGTGTGGAAAGCGGCCTTGGCGGCATCTCCGATACTAATATAACACGCGTAAGCAAAAAAGGCAATCAAAAAAAGTTGGGCGAAGCACGTACAGACGTTCCTCGTCGGTGAACTGGACCCAAGAAGGAGTGATACGGTTACCCTGGTCGTTGGCGATGATCTCGACGCGTCCACCACGGTGAACGCCCACACAGGAGTAAGTGGTGCCCAAGTCGATACCAATAACCGTTCCGTAGTTTTTGTCGTCGTCGGCGCGTGCGACCGGGACGAGGCAGATGAGAGCCATAACGGCAAAGAGAATAAAGGCGACGGACGATACCATCGTACGCGCAGAAGAGCGGGAGGGAGCCATGGCGGCGGTGAGGAGCATTGCTGGAGCTCAATCCCCTGTTATATGCGTAAAAGTGCTACGTGTCAGTCATGTGACCGATTCCCACGGCCACGTAGTCCCGACGTGGCATATCAAGTGTGCTGGCGCGTCCCGCCTCGCTTGACTAATTACGGTGTCGCGTGGCCTCTTCTCCTGCGTTTTCCGGTCTATTCCAAACGCTTCTTGTGCTCCCATCAATGTAAATACCGCGCCACGTTGCCGCAACCGTCTTGTCACCCGTCGCTGCTGATGTGTCACTTGACCTGCCACGTCGATACCCTGCCGACTGTTGCGCTGTCGACACCCTGCGTCGTAGATACCATTCTAGCGCATTTTGCGACAGACAACGCGTCTAATGAACGTTCGAATAGGTCGAAATTAGTTTGGTGTTGTTAGAGTCGGCGCAATAAAGATGGATTACGTCAGACACGCGTTCATATATGCGTACTGAGAGTTTACGCCCACTATGAAAACGGGCGTTTCTCCGATTGTACTACTAGGAACGAGTGCAATCTGGCGTAAGGTGAGGCCCCCATTGACCTGCTTCGACCATAAAACCCATCAGACGCTTTGAAAACTGTCGGAAGAATGGACGCATCCGGCGCTGCGCTTTGTGGCGGTTTCCTGGTATGAGCTCAACAAATTGTCAAGCCCTCCGAGGCTAGTTACTTTGAGCTGGTAGAGTTTGAGAGTACATATCTCATTTGTGTTACACCGATCGGCGACGAAAACTGCTGGACCTAAACAATAAAACCGTACTCGAGAGTTCTCGGGGCTCTGACACTTAGGGAGAAGCACCTACCAAACAGGAGTATTTGATCGCAATGCTTGATAACAAGGCGTATATGTATGGGCGGATCGTACTTTTAGTGATCACAACGTGTAGGTTTTATATCTATGATGCTGTGATAGTAAAATAAACTACGGAAAGAGCTCTGGTACAATTCGTGAAAACCAGGCGGGAGGCTCCGAAAACGCTCTCCGTCTCCGACCCGCGTAGTCAACGGAGCTACTCCACCAATAATCTTCGCACCATAGCACGAATACGCTTCAAAGATACTCGAGCACCGAAGTGTCGAAGATAGAGCGAACTTGACACGAGGCAAACGATCTGAAACATACAATTTCAATCAGGAAGCTGCGACGCCGAATACGCAGTCAATTAACAAACAATTTGCCAATGCTGCTCAAATTCTCGTCCCCACGTGGCTGAGTCTAGTACTAATATTACCTACTCGACATATTCACTGAGTCGACTAGCTACGATAACTCTTGCGAGAAAACCTTTTGACGTATGGTAATGACCAACCTCCCCATATCGGGGTCCAATACAGAGCCGTTACTGAGAGCTGCTGCGTATTCCGCAGCCTTAAAGCCCTGAGACAGCAGAATGTGACAAATCTAAATGAAAACTTAATAAGAAAGTGGTAGCTCGTTGACTTAAACGATCATATGCAACTAGAAAACGTATCATTGCTACGCGAGCAGGGAAATTTCATTAGAGTAATCATTTCGGCGAACAGGGCAAGGCATAAATATCCAAAACGAGTCCAAGCCACCCTCGCGCCAACGCCTCAATGCACTAGTCCTACTCCCAGACCGCAACATCAGCTTCACGATAATCAGTACTTATCACTCCCAACTCACCTTCTTCGAATCCTTCTCATGATCGGTATATGCCCTCACAGTCTCTGCATTATCTTCACCCCACGAAGTACTCATAGGTGTATTAATCTTGTCGTCATCCGACATCCTTTGGTATTCTTCTCCTGTTGCCATTTGTCCCACGTGATGCGCGACAGCCCCCACTATGCCTCCAATGGCTCCTTCAACCACGGGACTGGTTAGGATTCCCCTTCCGGCGTCCACAAGACTCTTCGACATTGTTGCTATAACCAGCGAGAACGATTATTGGTTAGTTAAGCGGCAAAGAAAATAGGCAAACTCCATGTAAGAACTATACCTTTAGTTTAAGGTACGTCTATTCAGAGACCGTGCAGTTAGGATTAGTTATAGAGCTAGCGTAAATACTACGAGGCTACCTACGAGTGTTTTGAATAACGGTCTTCGGAAGAGGGAGGGAACTCGAGCTGGTTCGTAAAGTGCTCCCTACTCGCCCGCTTCTATAGCCTGCAGACCGACCTCGAGGCATAACACCGTGATCAGATTTCATTAAGCTATTCGGCTCGGAACCTCAGAACACGAAAAGCACGTGCCTTGCGAGTTCCCGAACGCGCAACGTTTTGATAACGGCGCCAGGTACCGAACAGGGAAGTGTACTGCGCCACGTTGATGATTACATTCGCGGATTGTGGCAGGACATACAAAGCTGACCATGACCACGGAACATTCTGGGGTGTACAGTAGATGTGAGGATCAACGGTGGGCTTCCGGCTGGCACATTAGCAAGTCAGATGATACCGTGGCTGGTTGGCACTAGGGCTAGAATGTGCTTTGACCATGCCATAGTGAACAACCAAAAGTGGCCGTTTTGGATACCCCTGACGAGAATATTTAACCGAGCAATCTGTCATTTCAGCTACGACTAGCCTGTTATCCCCAATGACATCTCCCTGATGGCGACGACCTGAAAACGAAGGTCAATTTCTGTCTGATTTGGAAGAATACATACACATTGCGAGCTCTGCGACATGCTTTCTACTACAAGCGCGGGTCTCTTTAAGAGCGCCATCGGACGAAAACGAGTTCAGCCAGGCCGCCCGGTTTGGCCAATTGAATCCCCCTGTTTATAGTTCCGAGCCCCACTTTGACCTTCAACTACCGCGTGCATGTCCGCAGATCCGGTGAGTTGAGTGCATTTATTAGTTTAAAGTACATAAGTGTCTAGGGTATATCTTTGTTGGTGTGCCACTTGACCTGCCGCGTGAATATCTTGCCGACTGTTGCGCTGTCCACAGTCTGCGTCGTATATACCATTCTAGCGCATTTTGCGACCGACGACACATCTAATGAACGCTCGAATAGGTCGAAATTAGTTTGGCGTTGTTAGAGTCTGGCGCGATAAAAGATGGACTACGTCAGACACGCGTGCGTATATGCGTCCTGAGCGTTTTCGCCCACTATCGAAACGTGCGTTTGTCCGATTGTACTACTGGGAACGAATGGAATCTAGCGTAAGATGAGGCCTTCAATTGACCTGCTTCAACCATAAAACTCATCCGACTCTCTAAAAACTGTCGGAAGAACGGATACTTCCGCCACCGCGCTCTCTGGCAGGCTTCCTGATTCGACCTCAACAAACCGTTAAGCTCCCCATGGCTAGTTAATTCGAACACGTAGAATTTAAGTTTACATATCCCATCTATTCTACACCAACCAGAGACGAAGACTGCCCAACCTAAACAATAAAACATGATTTGAGAGTTCCCATTGAGAACTCATCGGTGGTAATACGTAAGTTGTATACATGTGCGAATCACGTCCCTAATGCTCACGACGCGTCGGGCCAATGTAGCTGCCACAGTCGAGTTAGCAAACCACAAGAATGTCTCTAGTTCAGTCCGCGGAGACCAGGGCGAGATATCTTGGAAAGGAAAAACGAACTTTGCGTCCCTAGTCTCGAATTGGCCCCAGAGCTATGCTACCAAAGAACTTTATACCATCATGCGAATGCGTTTCATGATACTCGAGCATTGTGCAAATGTGAAACGAGGCAGACATAATGAAATAGAATTCCAATTGAGAAGCTGCGGCGCCGAACACGCAGGCGGTTCACGCACAATTTGCCAATGTCAGTACACTTCTCGTTCCCACGTGGGTGAGTCCAGCACCCATATCACCTACTCGGCACATTCGCGTTCGAGCAGACGACTTATTATATGACCCTCCTGCGAGAAAGCTTTTTGACATGTGGTGATGACCAAAACGCCCAATACAGAGCCGTTATCGAGAGCTACTGCGCATACCGCAGCCTGAAACCCCATAAGCCCTGGATTCCGGAAGATCCGAATGGAACCTGAGGTAGGTCGCTGGCTTAAACAATGATACGTGACCAGAGAACACTATAATCGTTACGAGAACTGAGATAGTCCATCACAAACATGATTCCGGTTACTACATCATGGCAAGGTCATCCAAACAGAACCCAAAGTACAAATGCACCGACGCCCCAATGTACTAGTCCTACCAGACCACAATGTCAATTTCACAACTAGCAATATCAAGCACTTTTAAATCACCTTTTTCAAATTGTTCCGATAATCGGTATAATCCTTCACAGTCTCCTCGTGGTCCTCACTCCACGCAGAACTCATAGGAGTATTAAACTTGTCGTCATCCGACATCTTTTGGTATCCTTGTCCCGTGGCTGCTTGTCCCGCATGTAGCATCGCAGCCCCCGCGAGGCCTCCCACGACTCCTTCAAATCCAGGGCTGGTGACAATTTTCTTTCCGGCGTCCAAAAGATTCTTCGACATCGTTACTATAACCGGCAAGGGCAGGTGTCAGTACACAAAGTAGTGAATAATCAGGAAAATTCCGTGTAAGAATATACCTTCGGTTCAAGGGGCGTCTAATAAGAGACCACAGAGATGAGGTCAGTTATAGGCCTGGCACAAACACCACGAGGCCACCTACGCGTAATTGAGTAATAGTCTTCAAGGAGAGAGAGCTCAGGCTTGTTGGTCAATGTGCTCCCCGCTCACCCCTTTATATATCCCACAGACCGGCCACGGGAAGTAAAAGCACCGTGCTCGGAGCTTAATATGCGGCTCGGGATCTCATAGTGCGAGAAACCCGTGCCTTACGAGTTCCTGGATGTACAACGCTTTCATAGCGGCGCCGGTTACCGAACCGGCAAGTGCACTGCGCCACGTTCATAACTACGTTCGCAAATTGTGGCACTACATACAAAAGCTAACTTTGACTCTAACTCTAGGACGTTCTGGAGTGTGAATATGATGATCGACGCGATGGGTCCCCGGTTCGGTCATTAGCAAGCCGGATAATACAGTGGCTAACGTGCTCGGCGCCAAGCGTGAAATACTTGAACTGTTGCACTAACCAAGCCATAATGGACAACGAAAAGTGGTCGTTTTGCGTGATAACTTTATTTGACCAAGCGATCTGTCATTTCAGGTACGAGCAACGTGTTATCTCCGATAATATCTCCTTAATAGTCACAACCTGAAAATGAGGGCGAATGTCTGTCTGGCTTGGGAGAATTCATACATATTGCGAGCTCTGCGACGTGCTTTCTCCGACGAGCGCGGGTCTCTTTGGGAGCGCCATCGGATAGGGACGAGTTCAGCCAGGCCGCCCGGCTTAACTAATTGAGAAAATCTTGTTTAAGTATCGTTTTGAGGGCTATTTTTACCCCCAAATGCCACATGCATGTACGCAGATCCAGCGAGTTGAGCGAATATATTAGTTTAAAGTACACAATTACCTAGGGTAGATCTTTGCTGGTGTGTCACTTGACCTCCCACGTCGACACCTTGCCGACTGTTACGTTGTCGATACCATTCTAGCGCGTTTTGCGACCGACAATGCGTCTATTGACTCGAATAGGTCAAAATTAGTTTGGCGTTGTTTGAATCCGAATGAAGCGTATGACGTCAGCAAACGACACGCATATATGAACACGAAGATCTTGCGGTCGCTTCAAATATCCTATGAAACCAGTTATGCATCATAGCTAGCTCAAAGGAATCCAATACAGAGACATCAAGGACATTATATCATACAAGCTTCAGTCCAACACGTGAAAACTGCATAAACCCGTCATAAAGCAACTACACCAATCCATACAAGGTGACCTGTCAATGAAATCATTTCCCTGACCCAAAGACAGGCTACCGAAATAGTACCACACAATCAGTATTTACGTCTCGAATGATATCAAGGGACTCACGGTGCCGAGCGCCTTATCATAAGCCTTCGTCTCATATTCTAAGGCACCATATTCGCCAAAGGTGTCCGCAAAATTGGCCCTAAGGAACTTCGAATATATGTCCAATTTGAGCTCGCCTAGCCCATTCTCTTTGCGCAACGCGTTCTCGGTGACTAGATCTATGGCCATGGTTCGAGCACCAAGGCTCCCCGCGCCAAACCAGAACCTATTAAAAAGCTGAGGAATGTTCTTGCTGTTGTTCATCGTTCGAGAGTAGGATATGGGTCAAAAGTCTAGCCAGCCACGACGGTCAATCTTCAATACATACAATCACTAACCAGACTCACCTTTGCTGGCTCAGAGTTAGCTCGAGTGGGAGAATTGGTGTACCCAGCATCCCCACTCATCCATTGAATACCTCTACCAACCGACCAAATTACACCAGTCGCACCGAGGGTAACCGACTCGGAGAGCCCAGAGCGGACCTCTCGTGCCTGGGAAGCGCAAATATATGGACAAAAGCCAAGTTACCCGGTTCGGTAAGTTGACTCCCGGCGATGGCCAAACTAATTTGACGCAATAAATTACATACATGTTTTTCGGTCAATACAAACGCAAACTGTGCTATTACATACAAACGCCGATTTCCCATAGATTTCGACTCTGAAACGTCCTAGAATGTTAATGAGGGGGTAAAACAACGAGCCCTCTGTTAGTAATATCACCGAACCCGGTGATGCAGTGAGTAGCGCGGTTGAAGCGCTTTACCGTCTCATACTTTGTATCTGCTTTCCCCGTGTTTGGTCCACCGGTATACCTCAAGGCAATGCCCCGAAACTACTGTTATGTACCTAACCAAAAAAAAACATAGAATTGACAGATGGTTGGGGTGACAGTGGGGTATATATGTTCGAATCACAGGTTGCTAAGATCCTTGCTTGCTTTCTTGAGGCTTAGAACCGGACTGTCATAATTCACGCTCAAATATTAGACACAAAACCTATACCAATTTATTCATATTAAAATTCATCATAAGGTTGCTCAATCAACTAGCTAGTGTCTATTTTGTCCTAAAAATAAGCATATGTGAAAAGTCAAATCATGGTCGCTCGTGAAGTCGTCTCAAAAACAATCGCTAGACCTAGTAGTAGTAGTCGTCGGAATCCTTGGCTTTTTCCTGGAACTTCTCGAACGTGTTGCCGTCCTTAGGAGGGTTCACCTAAGCGTATGCTACCTATTAGCTAATGTTCAGTGAAGGGTATGGCCTGCTTACAGCGAAGACCATGCCAGCGGGGCAGTGGCCCTTCTGGCCGCAATAGAACCAATGAGGCTTCTTCTGTAGATTTGATTGAATTCTTAGTAAACATATCTGGCATCGTGGGTATACGCTTGACTTACATCGGTGACCTTGTAAGTACGAGTCGGGAAGTCACAATCCTGATCCTCAGGAACGGGAACGCTAAGATCATGATAGTAAGTGCGTTGATTTCTTGAGTTGTGGACCCGAATCTACTTACAACCCAGTGCTGAATCCACCATCAAGCTTGTGGCAGGGGTCCTTGAACGAGCTCTCCGTCACTGTGTGGTTCTTCGGGTGGCTGCACAGTTACAAATCAATACTCGACATCTATGCAGAACGGAAAGTGGCGAACGGAGACTTACAACTCAAACTTGACATAGTCGCCGACCTTGGCGTATACGTACTGAGGATCGTAGCGCAACTCGCCATAGTCGCCAACGGTGACCTTGTGAGTCTTTGGCTTATAGTAGTCAGAGCGAGCCTCGAGTCCAGCGTCTGCGGCAGGAGCAGCTGGAGCTGCGAGGGCGACGAGAGGCAGTGCGAGGACAACAGCGGAGAGGATGGAGGCGAAGCTGAACAACATCTTGAGATTTCGCGATCGACCTTAACCTAAAGATGAGGGAGCTCGAGGGAACAGAGGAGAGAAGACCGAGAAGATGGGGATTGAAAGCACATAGTCAGCTGGTATTATAGCAGACCGCAGGCAGTGGTACGCGCCATGGTGCGATAGTGCGGCCGCCAACGACTGACAGGCGCGAATGTGGCTCACGCGCTCGGGCTTGCTGATCTGTATCGGGGCTAATGCGGTCAGACTACCGCTAGCGCTTAGCCACCTCCTGCATGTCACTGGTAATGAATGCTAGCAAGACTTTCAGGCGCTACGCATAGCACGATCGGAGCGTATGTACTTGTGAGCGGTAGCGGTGGCACTGCGACCCGAAATTATCGCGGAGATCGGCAACACGTGATCGATCGCGACGCAATTCGCCTGATTCGCACTGCTCGATCACACCGCCACTGGCGTGTCGGCTATTCAGGCGCGTTACGTACAAAATTAAATCCTATCCGCATCCCCGATCATCAACTACGGGAATAGCCCGCACAGGCTTTCCCAACCATCTTAGCTTGGCAGTCCTTGGCAAGCCCCTCCACATATTCATTGTCCTCCCAGGCGCCTGCTCTTCACTGTGATCGTCTCCAAACCCCTGCTCGAAGCGGCTCTTCACGAGGCCCGCGAACATGCTGTGCTCGGTAGCGAACTCCACTTGCGCCCTAGCAGAGCCCGAGAGGAGCACGGGCGTATTGTTGTGGTTCCCCACTATCAAGACGGAGCGCCTGTGAAGATTGTTATTTGTGACCTGAGGTCCTGTAGACCGGGTTGACCCCACTAGACACCACTATTCGGGCTGGGTAAGATTCTTCCGTGGTATGATACCCCGATATTTTCACATGTTGTATGTCAGGAATATCCTTAATGTGATCTCGGTTCTGCATGTGGCTGGCTGACGCTTAAAGGTCGAGGCTCCCTATTTGAACTTGGGTCCTTTAGGTTCGAGGCTTACTGTTATCGAGAAATTAACCCCGGCGCTCTGGAGTACTCGGGAAAGCTCAGAGTGATGTACCTTCGGGCTTCCCAAAGACTTACTATAACTTATAATTCGACGGCTAGCGAGCGACCATACAATACTATTTTCAGCACCGTACCATGTATCACTCGCTCGCAAGGCTAATTGTCCAACGATTGCCAACAGACAGCGCTTGGACAGGAAGACCTAATTCACTGGTTCTTAGGACCTCCGCTTCCAGAGTACCCAACGTCTACGCGCAAGCCTTTGTCATTGCGATTTTCCAAATTTCTTGCATTTGACACCTGCGAGACCAAAACGTTAAAAACCTGTCTAAGTTACCATATCCCTGACTCTGAACGTATGCGTTGGATAATGAACATATTACAGTGGCGAAATATGGGGGCAGGGCGCCTAGGGAGAATACTGACAAGCACGTGCTTCCCGCCTTCATTTCGCGATCTGAGTATGCTTAATTCTAAAAGTGAGGGGGGTAATGGGTCGCCCAGGTTTTCAATTAAATTTGGGTCTCAAGCTTCGTTGATCGGCGATGTAGGCGCCGCTACACCTTCAATTGTCTGGGCTCTCGTGGCGGCTTGATCGAGCGGTGTGAATTAGGCGAATTGAGCCTCGAGGTGATCGCGTGTTGCTCATCACCGCGTTAATTTCATAGTCGCAGTGCCACCACTACCGCTCACAGGTTCACAAATTGATCATATCTGATATACTGCGCTCGCAAAGTTTATCGCAATCGTTTTTAGCCGCATGCAAGGGTTGCTAAGCGCCAGAGGCGGTCCGGCCGCGTCAGGGCAACACATATTAGCGCGTGAGGCATATTTACGTCTGCCAGTTGTTCGCGCTCGCACTATCGCACCATGGCGCGCGTTCAGTGTAGGCTTCTATATGACTATTGGGTTAATAGGCGCCAGTATTCGTTAAGGAATCTAAGTCTTTTTGGTATGTTAGTCCTTATATGCGGCTACTGAGTTGAAGTCAAAAATCATGGTTGAACGTGGCAATCCTGCCTCTGCCAGGACCGAAATAGCAATATAACAACAGCATAAAAAAACAGTACAAATCACATACCAACTCCCACTGAAACCACTTTTCACAACGAGAAGTCGATCCCGCTACAGTCAAAAAGTCCACTAGTGCTTCTCCAATATATGTCCTGAAGGTATGCTCAATGTATTAACAAGATACGCCATAGATTATTCACAATTTCCGTACAAACGCACGGGGAATGTGGGTATATATGTCTTCCAAGTTTCAGGTGTGGAAGTTAGCCCTAGTACTTGTACACGATGCTAGACGTGTACTGGATGGTCGATGCGCTGGCGCTAGTTCAATTTCGAAAGTTCAAGCTTGAACGGGGTGAGGGCTGGAACATAATTAACCCGAAAGCCAAATCTACGCTCACTAGATATTGATTGGAAGGTCAGAGTAAGGGACTAAATATAGCTCTAGAGGAGATACCTGACTGAAACCGAGAAACACACTCTCATCTGACCCCCCTTGATATCTATCTGCACAACCATTTACTTTTCATTTGGTTGCCTGCTTAGGAAAATTATTATTGCGTCACCTGAGCTACCATTGTGTTTTATGAGGCGTGTCTATAAGCCAAAGCTAAAAATGTAACTGGGGGGGTGGGGGGGTGATATTGTGCGCTCAAGCCCTGCTCGAGTGCGCGGCGCTGCTCTCCAGGCGCGGGCCTTCAGAACGAGCCCGGCAAAGGCCGTTGTCGGTCCCAATCAATGCGCTTAAGTGAGGAATATGCCTTAATCTAGTTACCTAAAGCTGAACTCTGGATGAGGTTTCCGTCTCCCAGCTCACCGCATTTCATCCTCGGGCTTCGCTTCTGATTCTCCCACTGCAGTCCTCGAGGAAGAGGCACCACCTACGATCGAGCCGCCCCAATCATGAAAGGCATTATTATAGGGGGAGACTTAGGACTTATTCGAAATGAAGAACCCCAGATTCTAAGTGTTTATCGGCCCCCCGCGCTGGCTACAGTAGATGTGGAGGCTATGCTTTATACACAGCGCGCCAAGATGAGCGCCGAGAGGAGATGACTGGGAAAGGCTGTGCAGGTTATTCCTATATCCGTTGATCGGCGATGTCGATTTCATTTCGTTGTATGTGTATACTGGCATATTTGATTACTATAATCTGGGCGGTGGTGGTGTGATTGAGCAGCGAATATCGCCTCGTGCCGTTCACACGCTGCTCATCGCTGCGTTAATTTTGGGTCCGCAGCGCCTCTACTACCGCTCACATGTACACACACTTCTACCGTACCACACATAGCGCCCGAGAGCT
This sequence comes from Ceratobasidium sp. C01, assembly GCA_025200755.1. Classification (NCBI taxonomy): domain Eukaryota; kingdom Fungi; phylum Basidiomycota; class Agaricomycetes; order Cantharellales; family Ceratobasidiaceae; genus Ceratobasidium; species Ceratobasidium sp. C01. The sequence continues at coordinate 15,677 of JANWGL010002007.1, forward strand.
TGCTCTCACTGGTTCTTGATGGTGCGCAGGGGGCGGCTAAACACCAGAGGCGCGTCGACCGCGTTGACACATGTACGGATTAGCATCTCCGAGCGTGCGTGTCTTTGCGCCCGCCAAGCCTTCGTGCCAGCATAACCGTATGACGGTGTGCACCACTGTTCGGGATCCGCTATAAGAGCAGCTCACTACGTGTTCTCAATCCCCATCTTCTCGGTCTTCTCTCCTCTGTTCCCTCGAGCTCCCTCATCTCCGGGTTAAAGTCGATCGCGAAATCTTAAGATGTTGTTCAGCTTCGCCTCCATCCTCTCCGCTGTTGTCCTCGCTCTGCCTCTCGCCGCCCTCGCAGCTCCAGCTGTTCCTGTCGCAGACGCTGGAGTCGAGGCTCGCTCTGACCACTATAAGCCAAAGACTCACAAGGTCACCGTTGGCGACTATGGCAAGCTGCGCTACGATCCTCAGTACGTGTACGCAAAGGTCGGCGACTATGTCAAGTTTGAGTTGTAAGTCTCCGTTCGCCACTTTCTGTTCCGCCTATATGTTGAGTATTGATTTGTAACTGTGCAGCCACCCGAAGAACCACACAGTGACGGAGAGCTCGTTCAAGGACCCCTGCCACAAGCTTGATGGTGGATTCAGCACTGGGTTGTAAGTAGATTCGGGTCCACAACTCAAGAAATCAACGCACTTACTATCATGATCTTAGCGTTCCCGTTCCAGAGGATCAAGATTGTGACTTCCCGACTCGTACTTACAAGGTTACCGATGTAAGTCAAGCATATACCCACGATGGCAGATGTGTTTACTAACAACTCAATCGAATCTACAGAAGAAGCCTCATTGGTTCTATTGCGGCCAGAAGGGCCACTGCCCCGCTGGCATGGTCTTCGCTGTAAGCAGGTCGCATCCTTCATTGAACATGAGCTAATAGGTAGCATACGTTTAGGTGAACCCTCCTAGGGACGGCAACACGTTCGAGAAGTTCCAGGAGAAAGCTAAAGACTCCGACGACTACTACTACTAGGTCCAGCGACTGTTATTTGAGACGAATTCACGAGCGACTATGATTGGACATTTCACATATGCTTATCTTTGGGACAAAACGGACACTAGCTAGTTGACTGAGCAACTTTATGGTGAAATATGATATAAATGAATTGGTGTAAGCTTTGTGTCGAATATTTGAGCGTAAATGGTGAAAGTTCGGCGAGTCTATTGATCGATAAAATGAAATAGGACAAGGGCAGCATAGATGATAGTCCATTGGTGGTCAGCGCTGCGTTTGGTGCCCCTCGCGAAGCGCTTGCCTTAAGTAATGTTATTCAACTAGAAATGCATTAATGCTAGGCGAGTTGGGAAAGTCCAGCCCAACAATCCTTTAGGTCAACACGGCAAGTTTGGTATTCGGTCTGATGTTTCCCGCGGTGGTATGGTTTGACTATAATTCAGAATGCAGGTGTTATCCCGGTTACTTTGTTCAGTGGATATTGGTCTTGAACGCAGGACTCCGTCGAAATATAGGTCCTCAGATGTCGAATTTCTTTGATTTCCAGAACTACAGAGGTTGATAGTCGCTGATGTAGTTCGGCGCTCGGCGGTAGTGAGAAATACAGTATTTCTCACTACCTGCAAGCCGCCCCGTGACCAAGGAATCATACGGACAAGCAATGCCGCATGGATGCGATCGACCCTATTTACGATATGGATTAAAATTTAGCATGCTGCATATTTCTTGTCAAAGTACGTCGAGCATGCGCCGGGAACAACAGGAGACGTCAGTGTGGCGCTGGTGATTCATCACGTAATCGAGCGCCAAGCGCTTCCAGTCTTTCCAAGTGTGTACGTCAGAGCGCCAAGAAGTACCACCTCATTGTAACTAGTTATCGAGCACGGTGCGCTTGCAGGCGTTTTGAGAGGATAGTTGGTGGACGACTGAAGTGAGGGGCAGGCGCTCGGGAGTGCGTATCACTATACGGGGAAGCTCGTCAAGGAGTGCCGAGGTGAGAAAACCTGCATGGCCTCTTCTCGTATTCGTCAATCGCGCGGTGTGTCTAAAGTTTGAGTGATAAGGCTGAAAGTTGTGCAGGGGCTGTGGATTAACGAGATTGGATGAAAAAAGGACGGCATGGAGAACGAGCGCTCCCCGCCGATCATTAGGCGGAGGAGATTGTGACCCAAATAAGATCGATGGGACTACTTAGCTGCTGATAAGATATAAAACGCGCTGAAAGAAATGCCTAGCATGGAGTTGGCGACACACGGGGCACGCAAATAGCGCATCCGAGACACAAGTTATGGATATTTCCTGCCTTTATCTTCCCAATGAGAATTCAATAGGCGGATAATATTTTCTATCGTTCTGGGCTATATGAGTTGGATTTAAGCAGACTCGCGCATATAAGTAGGTTTCTACAGCGAGGAACACCACTCAACACCGGATGTAAAATAAGTACCTATGTCAGTATTTTCAGCATTGAGCTCATCGGTGACGTATTTCTGAGTTAGAGAGGCAGCTTGGGTCATTGATTCATGTAGTCCGGAAGGTTAGCCATGGGTCGGCTGTCGTGATGCTTGGAATAATCTTATCAGAGTTCAGCCCCACCATTCTTCCGCTCTCTTGATCTAAGCCGTAAGTAATGGTCAGCGTTCACTCTAGAAGACTATGCTAATGTAGAAAGCGAGGCTCCGGAGGTGAAACTCATGGCACCAGCTGCCCCAAAATATGATAACCTTGTGGTTCCTTGACCGTATCCACCCGTTTCAGGGTAGGATAGATATCGACTTACAAGGAACAGAATATTGCCCCAGCCGAATACGAAGTAGTGCTGGGACATCTAAAACTGGCCAACTAAGTCTCGTAACTTCGGTGAATCAGCGGAGGATTTGCCGCTTGGCTGTTAGACAATTTCCCACTCCAATCAGGATGTATGAGACCTCCGCGCGGACAGGCGTCTTCCAGTCGAGCCAGCCAGCCAGAATCCAGGTTCATTCGCCGACAGGGTTTGGCCTTTTGGGAAAGAACGAGATTAGTCATATCTCCTCTTAGATTGAGCCGGCCTGAAAATTCGAAGATGCGAACCATAGAGTTGAAATGAAGCGACGAGGCATCTTGTCTCGGCGGATCAACACGAACCACTTGGCCAAGGTCGTGCCCACGCCTCCCTAGGAACACGCAATCAAATGGCGCGATCACGTCTCTGTCAAATAGCACATGCATCGTATCACTGGTTACGCTGATTCATCACGAGGGACACGGTTCTGCATTCTCGCTCCACCTTCGTTTAAGGTCAGGTGTGAGAGGCACCCTCGGCTGTGCGCTCTCTCCAGCCTTGATCGACCGTCGAGATTGATACCCATGCTTCTTCATCTGGATATCGTTGACGGGTCGATGGATGCTATAAGCTTTCGAGAAAAGAAGCCGCTTGATGTGGAGTGCTAGACTCCCATGAATGCAGGAAGATTGCCTGTGTATGCACCAGCCCGAAGGGATCGAGGTCATAAAAGCCCCCCTCCGCTGCCTGTTAGCACCATCGAGCTCTCACTCACATTTTAGCCACACCTTACTCACATGCACGTTTCAACTTTACTCGCCCTTCTCAGCTCGGTAACGGGCTTCGTGCTCGCTGCCCCGTCCGCCTCCACCCATAGGATCCCCATCAGCAAACGAGCTGGCCAAGTAAAGTCCAACTCCTACATCATGTGAGTCTCATGTGTGGTTGAATAGCAGCAAGAAAATCCTGACAGACTCCACTCACGTGGTCATAGAAAATTGAAAGACGGCGTTTCTAGGTCTTCCCATATCGCCGGACTCCAATCGAGCTCTGCCGGGTACGGTCTGTCGTACACATATGGTCAGACCTTCCAAGGTTATGCGGCTCAGCTTCAGGGAAAGGCACTTGACTTAGTGCGTGAGTCGAAGGACGTAGAGTACATAGTTGAGGATATTGTGGTCAAAGTCGAAACTGCGTAAGTATACTACTGGGATCCACAAGGCTAATACGGTAATAATTGATCCTCTTTTTGCGCTGACTTGAGCGAGCAAGTTTCTCGCCGTGGCCTAGCAACCTCCCGCGAGCCTCATCTTAACAAGAGGGTCAACGGCACTGGTGTAGACATCTACGAGATAGACACGGTAAGATAATAGATCAGATGTAATAGTCCAATATATACTTACAGTTGTGTAGGGCATTTACACCGCACATACTCAGTTCGGGGGTCGGGCTAAATGGGGAGCAACCTTTGGAGGGGTAAGTGTACTATTGAGGGCCAACAGCGTACTTAAATGAGCGAGAGTGTAGTACAACAATACCGACGGGAGCGGCCATGGTACCAGTACGTCGCATCCCTCCCTAAACCAGGCCATAATTCATTGTAGCCATATTTTGGCAGCTTTTGCCAGTATTGCAGTAGGATCTACCCTGGGTGTCGCAAATCGGGCTAACATAACCGCGATCAAGAGTGAGATGTCTGAAGAATAGCAACAGGACTATATTAAGCTGACCTATATCCTCTAACAAGCCTTCGGAGACGACGGTAGCGGATACGTTTCTGATATCATTGCCGGAATCAATTGGGTTATCACCACGGCCAATGCCACGACACGTCCGTCCATCGCGCTCATTACCGTAACGATCTCAGGGTACCAGCCATTCGACGACGCAGTAGCCAACGCCGTTAGCAAGGGCGTCCATTTTGTTGTTGCCGCTGGTGACTCCAACGTTGACGCAAGTACTGTCAGCCCCGCTCGGGCTGCAGCCGCGATCACAGTTGGAGCCATTACATCCAGCGGAGCTAAGCTCTCTACATCAAACTTCGGAACTGCGGTTGATATTTGGGGTCCGGGAGCGAATGTTCGCGCTGCTTGGATCACAACCCCCACGGCCGTTGTTAATCTAGTTGGGACTACGGGATCGGCGGCGTGAGTATAGACTTCACTGGCCCTCTGAGCTTCGCTGAAATGACCCCACCGAAGATCAAACGTAGCTGGCATCCTTGCAGCTGCGATCGATAACCATGGGAACGAAGCGCCTGCTGCTTTGCAGGCCGACTTGAAGAGCCACGCCAAGACTATTAATGGCTATTCAGTTGCCCAAGTGTGGTGAAAATGACCAGTCAATTGCTAGTTATGAAATAATTGCAATAAACAATGGTACTGAAAGATCAGTCTCCGAGTTAAGCCTAATTTGGGAACCTGAATTTGTTAAAACAAAATGAGAATATGCTTAGAATCGTTGAAAACGTCGGAGGAGAACAGAGGGCACCCTCGTTGTTTATCTGCAAGCAGGCTTTGAACGTCACGGCCACACGAGCAGCCCTGTTCCAGCTGGATTCCAGCTCGGGCGTTAGTTGAGACCATGCTGACAGTCATAAGAAAGAATCTCGAGAGGAAATTTTGACTGGAAGCTAGCGAGAAAGATTGGGTGACTTTCGGCGGGTGGAACCTTGAAGTAACACAATAACTGCGAGAGCAGGGGAGGTGCGCCAAATATATACAATCTGACTAAATTTATACCAAACCCAGTTCACGAGACCTAGAGCCAAGACCTCCGGACACTACAGCCAATCTCACCGCCATGGTTGACGGGGCCGATACGATCTTCAATACGGGTGCGGCTACCAGCTCAAGGTCAGAAAACAGACAGAGAAGGTTCAGTCATAGGTAGCATAGACATATTTCTCGGGTGTGGATCCTGGCAAAATATTAAATTCAACTCTGCCCACTATGATTGTCGGATAATATCTGTCAGCGGGTGGTATAAGTATCACGTTTCATCGAGGATTACAAATATCCAGGACGTAAATCGGGATCGAGATCAGAGATTACTTAGCAAATTTGCAAACGAAACGAATGAGTCATTCCCGAGTGCGAAGATTCTACTACGGTACTTCATCACGCGCCTAAAAACTTCGTTCCTTGTAGTTACCGACCAATATCTGAACTCCCGGTCGTACCACAATGGCCAGAGGAATAGAGCCAGCGATCCCCCTTGAAGTATTTGCCTCTCAAGCCACACGCTCAGTGCCTCAAGAAGCTAATGACAGGCATGGTCGTGCTACTGAGGAGCTTGCCTCATCCATATTGCCGCCTGTTGATCGGGGCGTCAAAGCCTGGACGTTCGTCGCTGCTGCCTTCCTTCTTGAAACGTTCGTCTGGGGATTTGGATACGCGTAAGTTCCGCGTCAGATGCGGGATAAGTTCATATATTCTGACCTAGTGTTCTATAGTTATGGCGTCTTTCAAGAGTATTATCTCCGTCAACGAACGTTTGGAGAGGCTTCAGAAGCGGCTATAGGTGCTATAGGCACCGTAGCACTTGCCATTGAATACTTCGAAGTGCTGATCGTTGTTCTTATGGCCCAGCAATGGCCTGATAAGGTGATTCGGTGTCGATTATTCCTCATTATCGAAGACTCCACCTTCTTCTTTTTTAGGCAAAGTTAATGATGTGGTCATGTTTGGGCCTGTGCTGCGGAAGCCTTGTCTTAGCGAGTTTTGCTACACAGGTAATTTTATGGAAGCTTGCTGATCATGTTGCTAACTAGTATGAGCTAGGTTTGGCATGTGATCCTCTTGCAGGGAGTTTGTTTCGGGATAGGTGGTAGCGGCCTTTATTCGCCTGTCATTATATATGTGAGCCCTCCCCTATTGTATCAGTATAGTCCGTTTAAGCTTTTGATTTCCAGCTTTCTGAATGGTTCAGCGCTCGTCGTGGCCTTGCTGGAGCTATTATATTTGGAGGGTGCGGGGCGGGTGGAGCTCTGTTCCCAATCGCCATCAATTATTTGCTTGAGCGCTTCGGATTTAGGTGCGTTAATCGAAATGAATAACTTAAGAGGCTCACTGCTACTCTCACTCAGATGGACCCTTCGAATTTGGGCTGCTTTGATGCTAGTTGTTGGTGCACTCGCACTGACACTCATACGTCCGCGATTGCCTATTCCCCGCGGGCGGAACGCCGAAACCATTAGTTTTTTCGCTCGTCTGCGCCGGCAACATTGGTCCTTTCTGCGTAGTCCTTTGTTTTTATCAGTGGTAGGTAGGATCCCGCAGTCACCTTTCATCTATCTTACTGTCGACCTACCTCTGCATCAGTCAATCACATCCTTCATACAAGCTCTAGCCTACTTCACAGTCTCTCTCTACATGGCGGTTTACACCACATCACTCGGTCTACCTACTCTTGACGGCACCCTGGTACTCGTAGTCTTCAACCTTGCCAGTGTCATCGGTACGTCCGTTCCCTTCATGCCTGTATCGTACACGGCTAAACTATTACTTGAGGTCAAATCTTTTTCGGACATGTGTGCGATATTGCCCCATACGCCTACGTAATGATCGCATCTGGGGCAGGCGCAGCACTATCAGCCTACCTTATATGGGGTTTTGCTCATAACTTGGGGCTGATCTTTGCGTTCGTCGTGGTGTTCGGGAGTTTGGTGAGTGCTTTGATCCATAAAAATAGATAATTCATTGATCAAACGGGGGCCTGAATACTTCAGAGCGGTGGATTTTCTTCGGTATGGCCTGCAGCGTGCACAACAATTGCGGGATCTGAGCAAAGCTCTGTATCAAACATTTTCGGATGTTTGAGTATGGCTAAAGGGGCCGCTGCGGTTGTTGGTCCACTTCTAGCTGCGGCGCTTCACAAGCCCCAAGAGGCTGCTATGAGGTCCAGGTATAGTGGGTATGGCTTTAGGGATGTTACATTATTTGTGGGCACCCTAATGGTTGCCACCGCGTTCGGAGGGTTAACTACGCGGAAGATAAAAGCAGCTCAATCATGACTACATTGGCCATTACTTTGATGATGTGTGTACTACGTAGAACCTTAAATCTGAGAATTTTCAGCCTGCAAGCTTTGAAGAGAGAAATACCATAAGGGTGTTTTTAGTTGATTTGGGCTTTCAGACTTTTCGGGGTGAGTTCCAATCATGCAATGAATCAATGAATCGGAGAGAATTAAGTAGGACCAAACCTGGGGGTCGGTCACACACCCAGCACATCTTTGTCTCTCGACTCCTTTGTGAGCCTGGATTTAGGCATAGAGTATATGCGTGTTCAATTTCAATATCAACCGCCTTCAAGATCAAACTGCTGGATCGAGGGATTATTCTGTGGTAGACACGCTATGCGGGATGGAGAAGTAAAACTTTTATACATCATGTCTGAAATCGAATCGTGCGAATCACCATCAGCTTGGGAACATCCTACACTGAATCTTGGACCGTAGTTAGAAAGGATAAATATAAAGAGCATTGCCATCGTCGTGGTGTTCTTTTTTAAGGCGGCCTTCAAGTGGTGATATACAGACTATCGGTAATGAAATCGGCGGGAGCAGTAGTTTCGATTAGGATGGCAGGTTTCAAGAAAATCAAGCCATTTTTTGGCGCAAATATGGCTTGAAAATGCCCCTACAACGTGCAAATAAAACACATCCATATATGTAAAAAGGTACGGCACACTATCTCAATCGGGATAAACGGCCGTTCGGAGACGTTCTGATCTCAGTGAACGAATTGGTGATATAATTGGGGGTGACACCCCAAAAATGTTTTATAAACAACCGGTGATTTTATATATATTCCATTCTTTTTGTCTCTTGGTCAATTGGGCCATGTAAGACACGATACAATAACATCATCCATATTCATCCGAAGTAACTCCTTACCAATGACCGACAGACGAGCCCATACCCTCCTGCCGTTCAGCCGATTACTAACTGATTAAGGCCCCTCGAGCGCCTCCGTAGCTCATCCTCTTATACCAAATGTCGGCGCCGCTGGCCGTGCTTGTCTACACCAAACGATCGACCATGAAATTCCAAGGCAGACTACACTCGGATTCTCCTGATGCCCCCTAGGTCCACCTCGTCTCGATAACCGGATCTTGTAAACGCGAGAGCGATTGAGAAATTACCACGTGAACGCCTCACGACGTTGGTCTCCCCGTAGACTTTGGACCCGGCCTTAAGCTTCAACGATTCAGTAACGATGATCTCAGGCAACCGCCGAACGGGTAAGACCCATTAAAAGTAAAGGGTAATTCGTGCAAAATCCTGATTGTAAAAGATGCCCGTCGTGCGAGGCCCCCGGTTGCTTTCTCAGGTATCTCGTCTTTCACGGGCGGGTTGCAGAGACTAGAGGTGCTTTTGCTCATCCAAGTTAGTAATTATGGTCGATTAACGGGCCGAAGTTAGTCTAAGTTTAACCTCATCCCACATCGCCTACTCCGTTTTTATAGAGGGTTTGAGTCTCTTGTGTATATACACTTTCCGCTGCCTAATGATTCAGGCTGATACTACTTGAGTAGTGATTCCTGCGGCTATGCTGAACTAAATTTGGATAACGGGACTAGCGGCTGTTGGTACACTTCCCTTGAATCACTAGGGCCCTGACCGAGAAATTTCCACTAGAGGTCGAACGCTGTTGGCAGGCGGCTGCAGTTCAAAATCGTAAGGGCAAAACTCCTGCTGAGTTACATATTGAACTGAAGAACTGTGGTGGTGTTATGAACGGGCTCCCTGTCGTTCAGACGTAAAAGAGGTAATCAGCGAGCGGGTGATTCACATCGGCAAATCATATTCTCATGAACTATGAGAAAACGAGAACGAAAGCATAGAGCTCATTTGGGTACGTTAAACCCAAGTTCGCTTGCAGTCTATCATCTAAGAGCCGAAGTGTTGGTTGCTTTAGCTACTCAGGAGGACAGACACGTTTGGGGCATGTAATGGCCAAGCAGCGTGGTCATAAGAGAGCCTTAGGGCATAGAGTAGATGGAGATTGGGAGACTATTATAAGTTTCTCTTGTTATAGCGGTTCCTCAAGTCTACTAAGCACTGAAGTTTCCGAGTGACAAGGTGAACTAGAGATATTTTGGGCGATGTAGTAGAGCAGAGGTGTCAAGTTGTTTTCAAGTTCAGTTTTCGAATATAAAAAGGCAGTGGTTAAACTCGCGAGACAGGGCGATGGTGACAGGGAGGATTGGGCGAGGGTGGCTTCGGGAGGCAGCTCGTGCAAGTATTGATAAAAGAGACAGTTAGCTAGAATTACAGAAATGCGAGGCGTAGGAGGTACCAGTTACTCGTCAGCCAAGGAGGCGGGAAGGGAGAACAGTTCGCAGAGACAACGGCAACGCTTATCCGTTGCCTCAACCAAGCCGGTGAGGCTCCAGTGTAGCTTGTTTGAAAGTGAACAGCCGCAAACAAAGAAAATACGGATAAATCAATCTTTTCATGAGCAGGAAGTCCTTTAGCAGCTGGAGGTTCGGGGCGTAGGCGGGAGAGAAGAGGGACGTGATACCCGCCGCAAGCTTTTATTCACTGACTAAGCATTTGGTTCAGAGCCAGTCACGTTACACATTCATTGAGAGCCCAAGAAATACAGCTCTTCTAGACCGATAGCAAACAATACACGGATCATTCCCTGTACACCCCGAGATCACTGTCCATACAAAATATACGACCCAATAATCCCATATTCACGCGTAGCCAGCCAGTCTGCCGTCCCAACCCCACCAAATCATCTCCGTATCGTCTTCTTCACATGCAATTGGACATTGCGTTCGAATCCTCACACATTCTACCTGCGGCCTTTGTCCGTTGATCAAAGCGTCGTACGGCCCATCCAGCATTCGTCCCGCGTCATGCCGTACGCCCCACGAGCCGTGTCTGAAAGTCCGAGGAGCGCGTAAATATATCTGCGCACCCATCGGAGCCAGGTTCCCGCTAAATTCCACATCGGAACACGCCATGGCTTGCGACAGCATGCGCTCGGCTTGTCGAATAGTCGCTTCCTTGGCAGAAGGTTTGAGTGAACAAGAGGCGAGCTGGGAAGCGAGCGAGTCGAGTGGTGTGATTTCTCGTAAAGGTTGGCGGGGGGGTGCTGGAGAGCTTTGTGGAGTATATTTCGTGTCGGAGTTCTCGTCAAACGGAGTAGTGGAAGAAGGTAAAAGGTTTATATCGGTCGGCTCCGCTGGGGGTAGATTATCATTCGCCTTCTCGTCCCCAATGTGAATAAGTTCGGTAAAATCCGCCCCAGAGACTTGAATGAAGCATTTCGCTCGGCCCAGTCCAAATACAATGGCTAATGTCACGGTTCGTTGAGAACCAAGAGCGGATAATGTGGAAGGTAGATCTTCTGCGAGAGCGTAGGCTGATTTTAGAAACTAGGAGCAACAATTGTGAGCTAGCACTAAGAGACCATAACTTTTTCGACGTACTTTGTTCTGATGTGGACTACCTTTCTTCCCTCCAGCCACCATTCTTCGCAGTTGGGACGCTGGGCTATGATACATTTCCAGATTTATAATCAGCGGACCCATATATCTCTTGCCCAAAGCGACTCACAAAGGAACCTGGCCCTTCAGGTACATCACCAGCTCAACGAACGCTACGACCAATCTCGCACCCATGGCCGGCGAGATTTGGTCCACCTTTAGCTCCAGAGCAACATCAGCTACCGGCTCCGGATCAGAAGGCAAAGATGCTTTGCCGACAAAGTGTGTAGATGACTTTCGGGTTGTAGAAGACGAGGGGAGAGACGTCCCAGAGGCCGTGCTAGGTGCGAGCGCAGCCGGGGGCGGAAGTGGGACCTGTACTTCGCCAAACATTTTTTAAATTCACGAAGAGAGTCAATGGTATTTACGTGGTGATTTTTAGGTGTCGCGTGCGTAAGAAAACAGGAAAGATTTATGTTGAGATGGAGGAGCGCAGAGAGAGGATACAAGTCACGTGGTATTTACTCACCTCCTGGACCCTGACCAAAACTATCCCACGTTTCTGGCGAAGCCACTTCTTTAATTATGAAGAAATGTCCAAAAATGTCTCGATTAAATAAAGACAAAGTACTCGTCTCTCCAAACTATCTCTGGCTGTCAAGGCCAATCTAGATGGCCAAACTCGGTTGCACAGGTTTGGCTTTGACGGCCACGTGATCCAACTTTAGTCTCGCGTTTACCACGTTGACAGTCTCGTCCTTATCCCCGTCGCTCTCCTGATCACTTAGTCTAAATTATCTAAATAATCAATTCGCCTCTCAAAGACCGTTTACCTTAAACTGTAAATCCCACCGTTCGAACTTCGGCTTCTACGCTGGCGCTTCTCGTATGACGGAGCATGATGCGGCGCCTATGGCGAGATGGGATGTAGGCAGTCGCGTCCTATCTGTCGCAAGATCGTCTGATGGTGCTCGACTAGTTTCGGGAACCGAGGATGGGTGTATACGAGTCTGGAATATTCGCACTGGATCTAGCATCCTTGGGCCGCTGGCGGGGCATAATGGCCCTGTCCGGTCCGTCGCTTTCTCCCCCAACGACAACTGCATGGTCTCCGGCTCCGATGACAAATCCATCATAATTTGGCATGCGCGCACGGGGAAGCCTATTGGCAGACCCCTGATGGGACACACATCCTCGATTCTTTCAGTCATTTTTATGCCCGATAACACGCGCATCGTCTCTGGTTCGGCAGACTGTACTATCCGCATCTGGGATCTTTTCACCGAACGTCCCATAGGCCTTCCACTTAGAGGACATACCGACGCAGTGTTTTCGGTCAAGGCTTCGCCCGATGGCATTCTCATAGCCTCGGGTTCGTCGGATTGCACTATTCGTTTATGGGACGTCAATACCGAGGCGCTGGTCGGCGAACCGATGAATGGACACGCCAATGCTGTGAATTCAGTGTCTTTTTCCTCCGATGGCGCCCGCATCGTCTCTGGTTCAGATGATTGCACTGTTCGTATATGGGACATAGCCTCTAGGGCCATGGTCGGTGAACCACTCAGGGGACACAACAACTTCGTACGGTCAGTAGATTTCTCGGCCGACGACACTCGAGTCATCTCTAGTTCCTGGGACCAAACGATCCACGTATGGGATGCAGTAAATAGGACTCGTTTAGGCGAGCCCCTTCTCCAACACGGTGGTGTTGCTACGTCAGTGGTGTTCTCGACCGACGGCACTACATGCATGGCCGGTCTGTCCGATAGCACTATTTGTGTTTGGAAAGTACCGCGGAGAGACTTGTCGTCTGAGAGGGTATCCAGCCAAATGGTAAGTACTAACGAACCTAAAACATTCTACCCCCATGCTCAACTAACGGTGATATCTCAGTCTGCTCAGGAAATGCTCAACTGCCTTGTGACGCATGGGCTTGTCGATCTGTCGGCATCGGTAAATCTCGACCGCTGCTCTCCATCAGCCATTGCAAGGGGAGGGTTTGGCGACGTTTGGCAAGCTGCGTTAATGGACGAGACGGTTATTGCTATCAAATGTATCTGGCTACATCGTTTGCTACATGGCGACCGTAAAGGCATGAAGGTACGCATCGATCTCCAGTATTC
>JANWGL010002009.1:0-13043 GCA_025200755.1 Ceratobasidium sp. C01
TGCTGCAGAGAGTAAGTCGTAACCCAAGTGGTACGAACCACACTGACCCCGATCGCTCGTCCCACTCTTGCTGCAGTTCGTAAGTCGTAACCCGAGTGCTGCGAACCACACTGACCCCGATCACTCGTCCCATTCTTGCTGCAGCCAGTAAGTCGTAACCCGAGTGGTACGAACCACACTGACCTCGATTGCTCGTCCGACTCTTGCTGCAGGAAGTAAGTCGTAACGCGAATGCCACGAACCACGCTCACCCCATTCACTCGTGCAAATTCTGTCATAGGATGTTTGTTCTCCCTAGATCCCTGAAAGTCCCTCTGACCGATCTTACTTGCATCATTTTCATCATAGACTGTAAGTCCTTATCCTGCCTATGTGCACGCCGGTCCGGATCACTAACGTGATCCCCTTGCAGAAAGTAAGTCGTAACTTCGATCCTCCTGATTCAGTGTGACCAATCGTACTCGCGTCGCACTTTACCTAGAAAGTAAGTCGCGACCCTAGTAGCTCCCGCGACCATGACTCATCTCACACTTACGGCCCCCCTTTCAGGCTGTAAGCCTTAGTATGGGTCCTAGAAACCCCATTTACCTGGCTCACTTGGATTGTACTCATTCTAGGAAGTAAGTATAACTCGAGTCTTACGAGTCCCGTTTATCTGCCTGACTGGTGCAACCTTTGTTGTAGGAAGTGCGCTCCAACTCAAATGCTACAACCCACGCTAACCTCTCATGTCTGCGACTGCGGTTGTAGATCGTAAGCATTAGTCCAAATGCAACCGTTTGAGTTGACCCCACTCATCCATGCAATATCTGCTGTAGGCTGTAAGTTGTGATCTGAGTCTGGCGAGGTATACTGATACATTTCGCCTGTGTGAATCTCGCTATAGTTTGTAAGTCACTTATCAACTACCATCCGCCACGCCCCTTGCCCGCCTGACACGAGCCCCGTTGACCCATTTCACTTTGCGGGCTATTACTGCAGGGAAACCAAGCTCTGTCAACGTCTATCCCCGCCCCCTCAAATGTTTCACACTTGGAACCGGAGCTGGAGGTCCCAATCAATCGCCACATGGTGTGTCATTTGGCATGAACCTTGATCCGCCGATGTGACCCCTCGATTTGCAGTCCATGAGTGAAATTGTTGTCCGTCTCGGTGACCACGGATGTCAGAACGTCACTGAACAACTGGATATGTCCTCCTTTCCTACTCATCCGATATCTAGTGGTGGCTTTGGTGATATTCACCGAGGATGCCTTTCTGACGGTTCCCAGGTCGCAATCAAGACCATGAGGATCTTTATCGGGTCGAGGAATGGTCAAAAGCCTCTGAAAGTGCGTTCTTCGTGTGACCAACCTAAACGACACACTGAGGTGGAAGTAGGACGCGGCTCGAGAGCTACATACGTGGTCGAAATGCGACCACCCAAACGTGCTCGCGCTGCTCGGTTTAGCAGAGTTTCGAGATCAAATCGGGATGGTGTCCTTCTGGATGAAGAACGGGAACCTGTGTCGGTACCTCGAACTGCATCCTGAAGCTAATCGCTATCGACTGGTTCGTCAAACTAAGTTGGTGCATGAATCAGTCAGTAACCAGTGCCCTATCAGAGTGCCCAGATAGCCCGCGGCCTAGCATATCTCCACTCTAAGAACATTGTGAGCACCCTATCATCATAGCGGTTATTCTGTTGATCTATCATATGCGCAGATACATGGCGACCTCAAAGGAGTACGCACCTTGCTACAAAGTCCCTAAAACCTCTAACCGGACTGGCGCAGCTCAACGTTTTGATATCCGATGACGAGTTACCAGTTCTCACCGACTTTGGAAACGCGGTATTGCAAGATCGTACACTGGGATTTACTGCGACCACCACCAAAGCTAGCCTTACAACGCGATGGGCGGTCAGCCAGTCTTTTCAAACGCCAACCAGGGCTAATAATTTATTCTTCAGGCTCCTGAGCTGTTGACTGGATCTGGTACGTATAGCGCCGCGGCTGATATATACGCACTTGGGATGGTGAGTATTCGTATCACCAACTTGTTCGCCAGCAGCCTGCCTCGGGTGCCTTGCTGACAAGCTGCTTTGTAGACTATATTGGTTAGACACGATGGTCGTATGCGGTCTACAGAATGCTAATATGGTCTTGCACAGGAGGCGTTTACGGGAGAGGTGCCGTTTGCGGATAAGCTCGATTATGCAGTCATGTTTGCTGTGGCGACAAGGAAAGAGATGCCGAAACGGCCCGAGTCGATGTTGGAGTCACAGGAGGAGCAAAAAGGACTCTCTCAAGAGCGAAAACAACACCTTTGGGAGCAAAAAGAACTCCTGTGGGAGCTCTTAGTCAAGTGCTGGGCGTTCGAGCCCGAGCGTCGCCCCAGTGCTAATACCGTCCAACAGGAGGTAGGTGTCTGTATCATAATTCAATCGTCCAAACTGATGGAATTGGCACAAAGATGGTGCAGGTTATAGCTGAAGGCGTGTAGTTGGAGCAGCGTCGGCGGACAAAATATGTTTGAATGAATTGTAAACAACCTACCAAATTTATTTGGGATTGTGCATGTTATGACTCGACAAATACGGCTGGTGCTTACCCGCAAATACAACGACCAACCCTACAGAATTTACGTTACTTGTCGGTATCCCACCACATCATCCCCGCCTACGATGATTCTCGTTCCTGCGGGTTTTGTCCGATTTACTACAGAACCGCGGTGAATTAGATTTCAACTGGTCCCCACGGCCGAACAATCAGCTGGGTCTATCCGGCGTCGACCTCGGCAAACTCAAACAAGCCACGACACTTGCCTCTCGGCAATCCCGATAGCGCCTTCCTTCCAACTCCACTCGTCTCACAACAAAATAAACTAGTATTCCTATATATGCTGCTCTCACGCGCAAAAGGACAAAAAATACTAATATCCAAACACCCAAAAACTGTAACACGTCCTAAAAGCCGTCAACCCGATCACGCCCCTGCATACATGACGCATTTTTAGGATCCATCCAAACTGAAATCGAAACCATAACGAAAACACGGAGTGGGTCATGGACTTTTGTATCCATCAACTCACTTCACCTCCAAGGGAGCGAAATAGAGACAGAGCTCCTAGCTTTCCGGTACACTAAACACCAACCGCTTCCCCACGTTCTTGCCCTTGTTGATCATCTCCACCGCAGTGTTCGCACACTCCTGCATCCCCCCTCGAAGATGAACCATCGGCGGGAACACGTACTCGCCCGTACGCAGGAGGTCGCCCAGCAACGGCCACACAGTCTCTCGGCCAAAGTTCGAGCCGACGGTGTCCTTCCTAAGGTGCTACAATACAAATACAATCAGCATCACGGTTCGACACGACGAGAGGATGGCGACAACAGAAAGGGATAAGACAAGAACAGACTCAGGGGTCGTCAACTCACATCATGGCACCGCCCAAACAGAGTCGACTTCACCCTCACACCTTCCGGCATCTCCGTATTCACAGGTAATACAGACGCAACCCTCGCACCCGGGCCCACCAACTTCGCAATCCTCTCGAGCGTATGCGGCATCCCCACGGCGTCCAGCACCTTTTTTAACTCCCGTCCTCCTAGCGCGGCTCGAATCTGGTCCACGACATCCGCCGACCAATAATCGAAGAACCTAAAGCGTCACGCTAGCATCAGCGACCGATCCGTGAACGAAGCAACCGAGTAGACTTACCGGGCACCCTGAGGCACAATCTTCCCCAGCTCCGTCCACCTCTCCACAGCACAAACGACGAATAAAGACGTATACCCCGCGCGCTTCAAAAGCTGCAACGCGTTCCTCCCTACACACGACGCTCCACCCCACACCAAGGTCAGCTCATCCATCACATACGGAGAGAGCTCAGGCGGCGTCAACGGTCGACCATTCCTCGAGGAGGCACCAGCCGGAGGAGGGTATGATCCAGACCTAGGAGGGTGTCGGCCAAGCCCATTAGGAGGCCAAGGAATAGTGCTAAGCGACTCGGGAGGAGATCGAATAAAAGCCTATATATGTTGAGGAGGACGGGCAGGTCGAGTGGCTATACCCAGGGAAGCGGATAGGCGGGTATGGCCTGTCGCCGACCACACGGTGCATTCTGACGCGCAAATGAGAGTGAGCAT
Source organism: Ceratobasidium sp. C01 (assembly GCA_025200755.1). Taxonomy (NCBI): domain Eukaryota; kingdom Fungi; phylum Basidiomycota; class Agaricomycetes; order Cantharellales; family Ceratobasidiaceae; genus Ceratobasidium; species Ceratobasidium sp. C01. The sequence continues at coordinate 4,130 of JANWGL010002009.1, forward strand.
ATCGACGCTCGAAACACACTTGTCTCAACAAATCAAATCCACTGGCACAAACACGCCACAGTAGCTCTCATCAGCACGTACAAGCACTCCATAACAACCACATCTCGGCATATTCTCCTCTCGCTCCTCAACTCACCGCATAACAAAACTCGAGTTGCTATATATTTCCCACTATCACACGACTGCAAAATGCCAGAATATTCATGCTCCCGTAAACTGCCATATACCCTCGTATCCATCAACCCAGTCACGCACACCTATGCTTAGCATCTTATTAGGATCCATCGCAACTGAAATCAGGGTGAAAACGGATGGGGAGTCACAGGTTTTTGTACCCGTCAACTCAGCCTACTCCTAGCATCCATATACGAAGAACACCCCCCCCCCGCTAGCGATATGAAGACAAACACGGCTCTCTGGCACACTAAATACCAACCGGTTCCCAGCATCCTCCTGCTTGCTTACCGTCTCCTCCGCATGGTTCGCACACACCTTTGCCCCCCACCTTAGCTATGTTATCTGTAGAAGCACAGGCTACTCATACGCAAGAGGTCTCCAAGCGATGGTGACATCTGTCGTCCAAAGCTCGAGCCAACTCTCGAGGCGCTGCAATAAAACCGCAAGCCCCCACCACAAGTGCCACGTTCACTGGTTACTCGCTCTCTACCGTATTCTCGAAAATTTTTCCTAGATGCCCGCGCACGTAACCCGCTCGTGTCCTGGCCTCACTTCACCTCGACGCCGCGAGAATGCAGCCCGTTTTGTGGCCGTCGTCTCTACCCCGATTGTCCGCAGAGCTACCCGGCACGTCTCTTGCCCCGCCTGCAGTGCTCATCGACGGCCTCTTTCTCTTCACCCGCTTCTCCACTCGCCATCGACGCCGCGTACAACCGGTTCCTTCACCTGCTATGCCGCATACGTACCGAACTTCACCCCATGAATCACCCTTGAGGAACTTGACCTTGGAGCAACCCTGCGCAACCGTCAACTTGCTGGATTTGTCGAGTCACCTTTCTTCTCCCACTCACAAGCCCCAAATACGATAATCTCTGCGACTCTGGACTCTGGCTTTGCCCTACCTCAGGCCACGAAAAGCGTGAACTCACTTGTCTAGTTGTGCACAGCGTAAGTGGGACGACTAATAAATGAATAAATAGGTTGGCTGCTGCGTCATATATACCAATCCTACTTCGAGTACGTACCTTACCGCTGCCAACCAGCGATTGCATACACTCCCGACCCTACCCCGTCTCTCCCAACTATAGCATTCACCATTACAGTACCTAGCGGAGGCTCTCGCTTTACGCGCCATACCCGCACCCGAATACAAAAACAAAACACAACAAGGACGAGACGAGACGAGAACGAAGCGAAAGTATGACGGCGATAGGAATCGACCTAGTCAATCGACGGACAGCCTCCGTGCGCTACTCTTGACTATACTCTCGCGCCTTTGCCAGGCCGTTACTTGACGTAGCCCGCTTGATGCAACCGTACGCTCGCCGGCTCCCTCGGCCGCTCTCTGGTCACTGACCAGCAGACGACTAGTACATCCCCTTTTCCGGCCCTTCGCTGTCCTCAATTCGGGTGTTGTGCGTCTGCACACTCCGAACACCTCAGCGGAGACTGGCCCGTTCCCTTGGATTTGGTTGTATTGTGTAACTTGTGTTGAGCCCGGCTTGATTGAATAAATAATAATTTGGCAGTACTATGTGCTGGTGGTGTGGTGTGATTGACTTGCCTGGCCTTACGGCTCTTGACCTCGTAATTAGCGTTATCAAGAAACCTAATGGTGTTAGACAGGGGTGCTCCCGAGAAACCGAATTCAAACCCAGAGTGGGGGATGACCAACCGTGCTCATATGCTATTTAGCGCTCAAGAACGTAAGTTAGCCTCCGATTTTGCTGGTACACCTTGGTGTACTCCGTGGTACTATAATAAACGATTCGGTAGACGTAACATTGGGCTAAGTATATAGAAATCAACCTGCCATGTTTGATTTGAGTGATGCACGTTATCGCTTGATAAATTCAGCCAGTCCCTACCCACAGCACCTCTACCACACCCGCGCGTTACTCATTGGCGTCGTGTCATATCATTCGGTCGAACGCAAGCTGCTCCTTTCGCAATCTGGTTCGTTGAGTTTCGACGTCGGTAAGCACAAATACAGCACAACACCAACCTGTCGGCAATCCCGAACCAGATTCCTCGGACTCTCCTTCAACTTAAACTTGCATTTCTATCTATCTCCTACACCCACACACACGAACTATAAAATATACTAATATCCGAACACTCAAAAACCGTAAACACATCCTAAAATTCGTCAACCCGATCATGCACGCCCATGCATTACGCATCATAAGGATCTATCGAAATCAAAACTAGGTCTAAAATACATAAATAAAAGAAGCAGATAGTCGTAAGCTTTTTTACCCACTCCGAAGAACACCCCCACTCGCTAGCGAAATGGGGGTAGACCTAGCTGTCCCGGACATTGAACACGAACCGCTTCCCTACATTCTCCCTCTTGCTCATCAACTCCACCACATTGTACGCACATTCCTACGTTGGGGGGCGTCAACGGGCGACCATTCCTCGGGGAGACACCAGTGGAAGGGGGATATGAGCTAGTCTCAGGGGGTGTCGGTCGAGCCCATTTGGAGGCCAAGGAATAGTGCCAAACGACTCGGGAGGTCGAATAAAAACCAGGCAGCTTATTTTCAGCGTCCTTCTCGCCCTCTCCCTCACGCTTGACGATGCTTCGCTCTTCTAACAAACTCCTCTCCCGTGCTTGATACGTATACGGCTGACTCTCCCGACCACGATGAGACAGTGCAACAGCGGCGAGAAAAGGCGAAGTGGAGCGGCGCGAACCGGGCGTAGGCGCGTAGTCATCAGAAGGGTATGGTCGAGAAGTTGCGGGCTAGAATGGGCAACTAGTGGAGAGGTGGCGACCGGGGGCAGGTTGGATTGAGTGCCCTCAGGGGGTGGCTGTGCCGCACAACCTGCAACGACAGGGGGTGAGGGTTGGTTCCAACCACCTAGCCCACCAATATGCGGCACGTGCGTAACAGGGCCAGCAGATGGCACTCCACGAGTTGAGCCCAAGTTAGAAGAGCCCAATCCTGGTCCCCGGTCCAGGCCTAAAGCAGAGCCTGATCCCTGCCTCCCCGAAATCACGCTTGAGCTTGCACCAAGAATCGGGTTGACGCTCCTACCCCAAGTGAGACGAGGGAGGGAGGCGGACATCCCCTTGACCTACGTGTACAACTCGTCAGAGCCAGTCCAGTCCATCCCAGTCCTGCAGCTACCGCCCGTGCTCGTCCCGCTGCTCCCGCCGCCGCCTTGAACGAGAGCCAGTCCCCGAGCAGAAGGTATAATGTGGTCCTCGACGAGCTCGATAGGCCGGACACCGTTAGAGTCGCCTCACTCAGATCTCCACCTCCTATCTAACGCCTCTCGATTCAGATCCCCAGCACCGGGCGTCAAAGGCTACGAGCGCGGCCTCGACGCAAACGGCAAATCTGCGTTCGTCAGTCGAAGGCGCATGTACTCGGGTGCATCCCCCAGCAACTGGTCGTAGTCCTCTCCGTTCTCGGCGAACTGTCGTGCCAACGCCGGCCGTCGCGTCTGCTCCTCTCTCGACTAGACGAGTTTAGATGTGATGGCTTTGGATTTTGGGGATACAGCAAGTTCCGACCGATGAACGCTGTAACTCGCAAAACTATAGAGAGTTTTCCCGCCAGGATACCATGATCCACCCTCTATTATGCCGTCTTGGAGGGCGAGCTCGATGTCGTCACCGTTCCCGCCTCCGATAGAGGCAAGCGACTCCGCCCAGATGTTGGCAGGCGTTTTAGGTCGAGGAAGTGGTGGAGCAGTGGGGTACCTGAGACTCAGGTCGAAGGCGAGAGCGAGGGGGCGTGAGAAACGCTAAGGGGATGGAGGTAGCGACTGGGCAGAGGATATCGTCCGGGATCTAGTTGAGCGAAGGATGAGAGGGGGAGGGACCGGACGAGGAATGGATGGAACCTACCTTTATGCAGAGACCGGCGCGGATGATGGTAAACTCTTGCCATGCTGATACCTAATAGTTCAAGTGGATGAGTACGAGGTAGATGATATGATATGCAGGCACGTACTCGTCGATAAAGCTGACAATGGAAGCGATCGATCGGTCACCGACCTTAAGGTGCTAGACGCCTGGACCCAGCTCGACGACTGTGCCATCGAGTTCGGTGCACTTATCCGTGGCCATAAATTAAGGGGGATAGTGTGAAGGAGAATCTTGCGGTCGAAAGGCTAAAGAATGGTGAGCACACGGTCTAAAGCAGAACGGGCAGACATACGCTCACGGTGGAAACAGCGAACTAGAGGACAACATAGGACTAGAAGACGATGAGAACAAGTTAAAAGCGCAGACAGAACACCCACAGAGCCAGGTTCAGGTGTGCGAACGGTTTCAAGCTGGAGTGGGCTTGGGGATGAGGTTGAACTAGAGCGGTGTGTGTGGAAGCGTGTCTGTCGTTATTCTTGGGAGCGTGCCCAACAACATAGTGATTCATGGAGAGACGTAGCGATGACAATTTTTACATATGTTGAGGAGTACGGGCCACAAGGCGTATCGGAATGTGTAGGGGGAATGCTCATATCGACGCTCGAAACGCACTTGCCCTCTGGTCTTTGCAAATCGGGTTCGCCGGCACAGATCACTGACATCAATAGGGACCTTGGGCTCCGCCACATTTTGCACAATGTGGTCGACCAAGATACCAATAAAGCCATTGGTGAATTTGTCCAATACTTTTGCAGGCAGATTCGTGGGTGATGTCAATCATATTTACGTTTTCAGGTTTCCCTTTATGAGACCTGTTTTTGTGGTATGGTCGAAATACGTTTTCAAATTGTGGCGGTACCCAAGGTCTCGAATATGCATAACCACTCCACAACAACCACTCCTCTCATACTCCTTCCTCGCTCCCCAATTCACAACAAAACTCAAATTGCTGTATATTTACTACCCTTACAGACAAGCAGGAGATACAAGGACATACTCAGTACCTCATACTCTCACACGCCCAAGACCCGGCAACCCACCCACGCATACCTACACGCTTGTCTCACTTCTAGGATCCATCGACGCCGGTGCTAGAATGGGAGCGCGCTGGGGAGTCATAGGATTCGGTGCCTATCAGCTCATCCCACTGCCACCCATTATATACAGAGATTGTCCCCTTACTACCGAAACGGAGGCGGACCCAGCTCTCAGGCGAAGTAAACGCCAACCGCTTCCCCGCTCTCTCATTGCTCGCCATCTTCACTGCGTTATTCGCGCCCTTACATTTTTCCTCACCGGTGCACCATCTGCAGGCGCGCATGCCCCGACCGCAACAGAACCTTAGGCGACGACCACATCGTTCATCTTCCAATATTCGAGCCAACTCCCGAGATGACGAAATGAAACCTCAAGTCTCTGCCATAAGTGCCACGTTCACGAGTCACTCGCTCTCTTCTATCGTCCCAACTTCTGCGTATGGACGTCTGCCCACGTACCTTGTTTGGATCGGAGTCCCAGTCCACCTTGATGCGATCAGAATATCCCCCGCTAGTCTCCCCCCTCAAACCTGCTGCCTCTACCCCGATGATCATCGCACAGCCACCCAAGACGCCTCTAGCTCGACCTGCATCGCTCATCGACACTCTTGCCCTTCTCACTCGCCTCCCTATCCGCCCTTGACATCCCTTGCAGCCCAACTGCTCACTTGCTATATCACACACGTACCAAACTTGGCTCCTGTTCTCACCCTCAAAGAGCTTGACTCCGAAGCAATCCTAGACAACCGCCCACGACGTGAACCTGTAGGGCCATTATTCTCCACTCGCTCACCCATTCCAAAATAAAGCATTCTCCCTGACCCCGGCTTTGGGTTTCGCCTCAGAGGGTCGCGAGGAGCATGAACTCACTCGACTGGTTGTGCACAATGCAGGACGGCTCACGAACGGACAAGTAAGTCGATCATCGAGCCATACGTACTAATGCGTACCCGTTCGTACAGACTTCACCGCTGCCAACTAGCAATCGCGCTCCCTCACCTCTCCACACCTCTCCCAACCACTTGCATTCACTATCGCTCGGTGGTAACGAATTGGAAACATGCGCCGCCCCACACACGAAAACAAGAACAAGAACAAGACTCCGCACTTGACCATACGCTATCGCGCCTTGTCCAAGCTATCGCCCGTTCGACGCGACCGACCTCCCGCCCGCCCGCCGGCTCTCTTAGCCCTGACTAGTATATCTCCTCTCCTCTGACCCTTTGTTACCCCCGACCCGCGTGTTACGCAACTTCATGCACGAAACACCTTTGGGAAAAATGATTAATCCTGCGATATTTGGCTGTTGCATTGTCCCCTATTCATTAATCCTCAGTTTTGAGAATTTATGCACTGTAGATATGCGAAACAGAATAAAAACCGGTATTTCAGCCTCATAGCTCCTGAGCACCACGCAGTTAGTATCGTCAGATTTAATAGTACGAAACATGGGTGCTCTAGAGAAACGGAGTTTGAGTGGTAGTAGTGGGGGCATTGCTAGTCGTGCTTATGCTTCGCTCAGTGCTCGCAGGCGCGAATTAGCCTCCTGCCGTTGAGCCGACGCATTGAGCTGAGCGAACGGTTGACAACACCTGCAGAATTTACGTTACTTGTTGGCATCCAACCACATCATTCTTCAAGTCCATCTGGCATCGACCTCGGCTGGCATAAATACGCCACAACATCAACCTCTCGGCAATCCCGAGTGCACTCCTTCCCACTCCTCCACTCGTCTCTTGACAAAATAAACTAGCATTACTATATCTGCTGCTCCCACGCATAAAACTACAAGATACACTAGTATTGAAACACTCAAGAACTGCAACACGCCCAAAAAACCGTCTACTTGATCATACGCTTGCATGCATGACACATTATTAGGATCCATCGAAACTGAATCAAAACCTGAATGTAATGGCAGTGAGGGTCAAGCATTCTCGTAACCACGGACTCCCTTCACCTCCTTCGAGGCGGAATACAGATAGAGCTCCTGGCTCTCCGGTACACGGAACACCAACCGTTTCCCCGTATTTTCCCCCTCGCCCCTCATCTCTGTAGCAGTGTTCGCGCACTCCCGAATCCCCCCTCGAAGATGAACCATCGACGGAAACACGTAATCGCCCGTGCGCAACAGGTCGCCCAGCAACGGCCACACAGTATTTCGACTAAAGTTCGAGCCAACCGTGTCTTTCTTAGGATCCTATAATACAAATATAATCAAGACTGTAACTTGAGTATCCGAAAGAAGAGGATAGAAGAAGGGCACGTAAGGGGAATGCCGGCTCACATTATGGCACCACCCAAACAGTCGTCTTCACCCTCGCACCCTCCGGCATCTCCGTATGCACAGGCAATACAGACGCAACCCTTACACCGTCGTCCACCAACCCCGCAATCTTTTCGAGCGTATGTGGCATCCCAACGGCGTCCGACACCATTTCGACTCTCGCCCTCCCGGCATGGCTCGAATCTGACCCACGACGTCCGTAGACCGATAATCGAAGAACCTGAAGAACCATCACCAGCATCAGCACTCGACTCGAACGAAGCCAACGACGAAACTGGACTCACTTGGTACCCTCCGGCACAATCGCTCCCATCCCCTTCCACCTCCCTTCAGCACAGGCCAAAAACAACAACGTATATCCAGCGCACTTCAAAAGCCGCAATGCGTTCCTCCCCACATGCGATGCTCCACCCCACACCAGGACCAGCTCATCCATCACGTATGCAGGGAGCTCAGGCGGCGTCAACGGTCGACCATTCCTCGAAGAGGCACCAGCCGGAGGGGGGTATGATCTAGACCTAGGGGGGTGTCGGCCAAGCCCATTTGGAGGCCAAGGAACAGTGCCAACCAACTCGGGAGATCGAATAAAACTAGGCAGCTCGTTTTCAGCATCCCTCTTGCCCTCCGCCTCACGCTTGACGGCGCTATGCTTCTTCAACGGGCTCCTCCCCCGTGCTTGATACGGGCACGGCTGGCTCCCGCAGCGACGATGAGACAGCGTAGCCGCGACGCGAAAAAGGCGAAGTGGACTCGCGCGAACCGGGAGTAGACGTCTGTCCGTTGGAGGGATGGGGACGAGAAGGTGCGGGCTGGGCTGGCCCGGACGACTAGTAGAGAAGTAGCGAGCGGGGGTAGGTCGGATCGAACGATTCGCAGTTGATGGCTGGGCTGCATATCCAGCACCGACAAGAGGCGAGAGCTGGCCCCAGCCACTTGACCCCATAATGTGACGCGTGCGTAACAGGGCCAGCAGATCCAGTCTCACGTCTAGGTGGAGATGGGTCTAGACTAAACGAGGTCGATCCCAGTCCCCGATCGAGACCCAAAAGCGGCCGGTCCCCGCCTCCCCGAAATCCCTGCCGGGCTCACCAGGAACGAAGCCGGCGCTCCCACCCCTCGTGAGATAAGGAAGCTAGACTGAGATCCCCTCGACGGACATGTACGATTCGTCAGAACCGATTCTCCCAACCCCAGTACTGCCGCTGCCGCCCATGCTCGTCCCTCCGCTCCTGCCGCCTCCTCGAACGAGAGCCAACCCCCAAGCACAGGGCGTGATGTGGTCTTCAAGAAGCTCGATAGGTCGGACACCATTGGGGTCACCCCACCCAGATCCCCACCGGCTATCCAACGCCTCTCGACTCAAATCGCCAGCACCAAGCATCAGAGGCCCTGAGCGCGACCTCGACGCAGACGGAAAATCCGCGTTCGTCGGGAGAGGGTACGAGTACTTGAGTGCATCCCCCAGCAACTGATTGTAGTCCTCCCCATGCTCCTCGGCAATTTCTTGCGGCAACGCCAGCCGTCGCATCT
>JANWGL010002010.1:0-17303 GCA_025200755.1 Ceratobasidium sp. C01
CGGTCGTCTTTGTTCTCGCTGTCGTCGTCACCGTCGTCGTCTGCGAGCGTGAGAACGCCGGGCGGCACTATGGAACATTGCATCCTGATCCCACCCCCGGGTCGAGGGCACACGTCCTTTGTGGACAGAACCACCCAGAAACGTGGCGCAGCCTGCCGTACACCTTCTACTACGCCCTGCACGTCGGCTAGGTCGTCCACGGCGCTGCGCGTGGTTAGGTTCGTGCGCTATCTAGTAGTAGATCTGATATGGGAGATCAAGGGGATATAATGAGATTTTCGATACGTCAGGTTCAGCTGACCGCTCACTATGTTGGCCGCATTGCCGTCTACGCTAGGGGTGCTTGTGGAGTATGACACGAGGAGCTTTGATCAAATAGGCGGTGGAAGCATGGGCGGCAGAATGGTGCTCGCTCAGCGCGGAAGCCGGGAGAATGTCGCCGCACAAGGAGGTTTCGATGTTTGATGGCCATTATGAAAGTCGAGTTTTCAATAATTCATAGCCGGCCGGCGGTTGTCTAAAATAAATAAATAAAAATGAGTATTTGAAGAGGCTACAGGGGCGGTGGAGGCAGACCTATGGAAGAAAAATACAAGAGAAATTAGACTTACTAGGTTATTATTATAGAGTATTTCCTATTCAAGTCTGAGCCGAGGAGATGTGTATCGCGGCAGGTGTCGGACGGACTAAATGTGATGAGGTCATCGACGTCCCCAGTTCCATACCGTCAATGACACCTTAAAACAAAGGTTAAGTACATAATTCAAACGTGTTTTTCCTGATTACTCACTTTGAAAATACACAAGAACGACCTGGCAAATTATGTTTGGTCGTATTGCAAGAGATACCCGATGGCGCGAACCCAGAGATGTACAGTCTACGATCCAATGAGGCAGATGGATTCTAGCGGTCAGGCACAGCGGATCGACATTTTATCACAATTTTTGGAGGAGCGATTGCGTAGTCCTGGTTGGTGGTGAACCATCGCGATTTCGATGTAGTTGGGGCGCCAAGAGGTCATATACAAGGCCGACAGGTATACATCGCGGATAGAGTTTTCGTGTCCCAGACCATAGTGAGAGCGCCAGAGACAGAGCAAACTTGAGTCGAGCAGGGTGGTGGGCGAGCGCAAGTCAACTCGCAGCGTGGGATTGGCTATCAACGCCCCGCGTTACCGTTACGCAAACTTTTCCATCCCATTCCCACCACCACCACCATGGCCGCCCGCATCGCCAGCCGCACTGCAGTCAACCTCGCCCCGACCGCCCACGTACTGGCCTCGGGTACCCCCGTCGCCCGCGGTATCAACTTTGCCGTCCGCGCAGCCGCCTCGCACGACCACCATGACGGAGCTGGTCCTCGCTCTGATCTACCCCCTACCTGGGCCTCGTCTGTCCGTCTCTCGCGTGCTGGCCTTGTCTCCAAGTCTGGTGTGAACGGTGAGCAGCTAAACTAGCTTTGAGACTGCTGTCTGGGTCCTGATTTCCCGCGCTGAGCAGCTCTTCCGAGTGTACCCGGCTCGACCCGGTCCGTCCATACCACCTCCGTCGCCCAACGCGACACCCAAGTCCCCGACTTCAGCCCCTACCGTGCTTCTTCTGATGACTCCAACCGCGCCCTTTCCTACTTTATGGTCGGTGCTATGGGTGTCCTCACCGCCTCCGCTGCCAAGTCCACAGTCACCGATTTCCTCGCTACTATGAGCGCATCCGCCGACGTTCTCGCGCTCGCCAAAGTCGAGGTGGACATGAACTCGATCCCAGAGGGGAAGAACGTCATTGTCAAATGGCGTGGAAAGCCGGTGTTCATCAGGCACCGAACGCAGGAGGAGATCGACGAGGCGAATACGGTGGACGTCAAGAGTCTGCGTGACCCCGAGTCGGATGATGCGCGGACGAAGAAGCCGGAGTGGTTGGTGATGATTGGAGTGTGCACCCATCTTGGTTGTGTTCCCATTGGAGAGAGTGGAGATTACGGAGGATGGTGAGTGTTAATATATGCTTTCTCGGCTAGTATTAATCTCAACTTAGGTTCTGCCCGTGCCATGGTTCTCACTACGACATCTCTGGCCGTATTCGAAAAGGACCCGCTCCTGTACGTCCATCGCATTTTCCGTCCCTATCCGTACTCATGTTCTCGACTCCATAGCTCAATCTCGAAGTACCCGAGCACGACTTTAACGAGGGAGAGGGCAAGATTGTTGTCGGATAGATTTCCATTCTGAAGGATTTTTTGCGTTTTTAAAATTGTGTTTACATGTAGGCAGCCGTGTGAACATATATGCGGTAATTCGTAGACTGTAATCGAGTGATTAGAACTAACGCTACACAAGCGCCATTCGGGTTCTGAGCGGATTCAGTTTTTTGCTGAACGTAGACTACAACTCGTTGATCCAATGTTTGTGATCCTATGCGCCACTTCCTGTGCATCTCATACACCTGTTCTTCAAATATGGAATATATTCCGCGCCTGGTTTGTCCGCAACCCCCGATGCACACTAGGAGCGGACCCTGATCGACTGAATGCTGACTAATCAGATAGCTGTACCTGCTGGGTCAACGCACATACAACCCCTAATGTGTTCGGTATGCACTATTATGTCATTTTTCATAACCAGAAAAGTCTTAAAGGTGAAAATATATCATCGAGATACCCCGTGACTTACATTCCATGGTATTAGTCCGCGCGTGGTGTTGCGCGACATTTTCACCTGGATCTGCTGGTAGGATGGAAGAGCATGCGATGAACAATCGACAAGCACAGTGAATGCCTCATAGAACTTGTGCAACAGGACCCCACCGTTTCATTTGATCTCATTTCGGAGGGGCATCTTGACAAACACACGGAATACGTGCGAATCTTCGAGCTTTATAACCATCTCAACCTAGCTGTGCCCGTAAAGCGTCGGTCTTGGATAATGCTCCAAGCTCCACGTAGACTGAGGTTAATCTAGACGTGCTTGTTTATCACATCGAAATCTGTTGCACCTCGAGCGCGCCTGATAGCTCCAATATAATGCGCCTCGTATTCCACGGGCTCTTTCAAGCGGCTCTGAGCCTGATAAATCATATCTAAGTTATGAAGCTTCGTCGAAGTATCTGGACACTCCGGTGCAAGAATTAGTTTCCTCGAACATAATACCCCCAACCGCAGAGGTTCTGCTTTATTAGGGCCTCCGAGACAGATGTAGACTGATCTAAGCATGTTTGCGCTAGTATGCGCCTCAGAGCGCTCTTCCCCGGACGAGCGTTGGCAAAGTCCTTGTTAGGAATTGTCAAGAATGTCTTGCACTCAAGTGTTTTTTAGCTGTAGGTAGAGTAGCGGGTGTCTAAACTGACGAATTCAGAGTCGAAAGCTCCAGGCTTTATACTGTACTTTGTACAGGAATAATCGATACGTTGTACTAGAGGTAAGGTGCAATTAAGCTCGGCTAGCCGCTAGTAAGGCACAAGACAGAGCGATTTTCTTTCGTAGGGGCCTGCTGTTGAACGTACGGGATACGTGCATATTTTATTTTATTTTATAACTATATTACAGACGAGTTTCGGCATGACTGAATCTAGCACCGTGCTGTTACATGCAATTTGATCGTTCAACCACACCGCCCCAATGAGTACATACATAGGCTGAACTAAATAAATATCAGATATACAGCATACAGAACCCAGACGCGCACACGGCTAGTAGAGGGGTACAAGAGAGAGCCATGGGTGATAACTTCTGAAACATATCGAAGAGGAATGAACAAAGCGCCGAGAAATCGAATATACAAACTCCGCCATACTGAAAAGCAAAATTGTGGGCCCTTTACTCAATATTAGGCGTGAAAAGTAATTTAAGTAGAAATAAAAAGACTAAATTCACCGCCATTCTGAGGAATCTGGCGTTCGTGGATGGCTCCTGACACCCACGCAGAGTATGGGTACTCGGGAGCGCGACCCCGTAAAGCTCGCACAAAGTCTCAGCTAGCTGTCCCCGTAAGGCATCGGCATCGGAGAACGCCCCGAGCTCCAGGTACATCCAGACCAACTTGATTGTGCTAGCCAATACGCCTTGGTCCGTTGCACCTCGAGCGCGCTTGGTGCCTTCCATGTACTGCAGCTCGCACTCAATAGACTCTTCCCAGCAGCCCTGAAATTGGTAAATCACGGCCAAGTTACGAAGTCTAGTTAGGGTATCTGGATGCTCGGGTCCTAGGATTCGTTTGCTTGTGTTTGCTATCCTAAGGTGTAATGGTTCCGCTTTGTCGAGGTCTCCGAGTTGGATATAGATCCATCCAAGCCTTGTTGCACTGGTAAGTGTATGAGAATCCTCTTCTCCTAAAGAGTCTTGACGCTCTAATAACTCCTGTAGCAAGTCCCTAGCCTCTTCGTATCGATCAAGTTCGGCATATGCAGCCGCGAGGTCGCTCATGGCGGATAAAGTGGAAGGGTGGTCGTTACCGTGCGTTTCTTTGCACCCTGCATAGATTTCTTGAAAGACCGACTCTGCTTCCGCACGGTGTTCTTTTGCCCAGAGGCTCCAGGCAACAGTGCGCTGAGCTGATAGAGTCAGGGGGTGTTTTTTGCCTAGGACTTGTCGACTTGTGGTCAGCATACGAGCTATCAAATCGTTCGCAAGTTCATGCTCGCCGGTCGACGACAATGTTCCTGCAAGTGTACGCATAGCCGCCAAAGTCTTTGGATGTGTTTCGCCTAGCGACTTGAGGCGTACATCAAACACCTTAGTTTGTAGCTCTTTTGCCTCCGCCCATCGACGCTGCTCCTCATAGATTGACGCAAGCCGGCCCATGTTGTCGAGAGTTTCCGGGTGTCCCTCGCCAAACACATACTTTCGTGTTTTCAAAACATGTGTTTGAACCCACTCTGCGAGCTCCCAGTGCCCTTGCACCAGAAACATATCCCCCAGGTCATTCAGAATGGTGAGTGAAAAGTTTATAAGTCTTGAGGTCTCGAACTCCATATGCCGCGTAATTTCGAAGACGTCCCAGTATAAGGCTTCTGCTTCACTTAACCGACCCAGGGATCGATAGCAATTCGCCAAGTTGGACTTGGTGAGCAATGTGATCTCGTCCTCTTCCCCCAATGTCCTTTTCATCTGCTCCAGGGCCTTCGCCAGCAGATTTGCTGAAGCCTCCCATCGTCCCAGGTCATGTTGAGCGAGTGCTAAATTGGCTGAGATTCCCAGTATGTCTCGGTTGTTTTCGCCAAGGACCCACCCCGCCACGTCCAATACCTTTCGGGTCAGAGTTTCCGTCTCCTTTAGCCGACCAATTTCCTGATAGATTATCACATAGCGCGAAAGGTTATTGATGTTTGGTTGGGGCTGCTGTCGAAGTATTTCGTCAACGTGAGGACCGAGCGTTTGCCTAAAGTCATGGTCATCGGTCCTAGCTCCCCCATCAATCGACAGCGCTAGTAGACGTGCGGTACGCTCGAGAGAGACAGACGCATCTGCAGTAGTGGTGCGCGCCCAAAGATGGACAAGCGGATGGATCGAGTATGTGCGGTTAAGTCGGTCATAGCTGATCAGGGAAAAGCACATGATTTCAGCCATAGTAGCTAGGAAGGTTTGGCTGTCCCAAAGATTTCCGTCCATAGCAAACGAGGACAAGAACTCTTTGAGCCATTTTTCAACTGCTGACTCTTTATCGTCAAGGGGTAACACCGGGGAGTAGTGAGAAATCGTGGTGGCTGCTCGATGAAACATGTCCTCCAAGATGTTGTCGTGGTGGAGAAAAGCAAGGAGCTGAAGCATATCAACAGCTCGAGATCCCAATCGCTCAAAGCTGATGACCCAGGTGGTATATACGGTGTTCTGATAGTCATCGATTTTGACTGGTATCGTTTTGTACTCTTCCAGAAGCGCTTGGTGGCGTTTGTGGTATAACTCGCGGTAAAGTGAAGGGCTGCAACTCAATCGCCAGATGTACGCACTGGCTTGGACAATTGCTAGGGCAAGGTATCCGAATTCCTATATGGGTAGGTCGGCTAAGTAAGTATTAAAATGTGATCGATATCAAGGCATCACACCTTCACGAGGTCTGCAGCGGCCTCTTTCTCTTCCTTAGACAAGAAATCTTCTCGTATTCGGGCTGTTTTGAATAGTAACTGAAGCGCTTCGTTGTGTTCCATTCCGGATATCTCGCAAGTTGCGGAGTCTCCACGGGCGAGCAATCCCAAGTCACGGCTCCGGGTTGTAATCAATATGTTTCCACTATCGCCTTTGGGGAAGTAGACACAGAGGTCAACTTCTGGACTATCTGCATTGTTGAAGATTAGCAGCCAGCGCTCATGTCGATTGGATAACCATTGAATAGCATCCTCCGGAGTCTTCCCTAGATTTTTAGCCACAGCAAAGCTTTTCAGGGAAGTTGAAATGGTTTCACTCGAGGTAGCATCCACATAAACGATATCTGTAAACCTGTTGGGAGATTCCAAATCGTTGGAACGAAGACAAGTATTTATCAAGTGGTACCCACTCGTTCCGGGTAGTTTCAACAAAGCGCAAGGCAGTCTGCGTTTTACCCCCTCCGCCGAGGCCGTATAACACAAAAATACGCCGCTTGAGCGTGCCGTCAAAAAAACACGAGTTTATTTGGCGAATCTCTCTCTCACGGCCAGTAAAAACGGGAGTAGGTTGAGGGCAGCTGTTCGCGATGAAGGTATGCTTTTCTGGCGCTGAAATCTGACCGTCTATCCGCAGGTCAGCACTAATAAGTAGGCCCGAGGAACTCTCACGTACTTATTTCTGTTGTAGCGATAGCCGAATTTCTAGTGTTGATCGCCTCCGCTGCATAGTCTAACCGCTGGGTGGTCTCCACAAGCCTGAGGTAGGCTCTTGTGTGAGCGGTTACCTCGCCTAACCGTTCCCATTCGTCTAATCCAACGTTCTGAAGCCCTTGGTCGACGTTGAATCGAAAGTAGACACCCGGGACCTCTCCAAACCGCCTCGAGACCTCTTGCGCCACTCGCTCACAGTCCGTGGCGATGTCTTTAGCCGCTATGAGAGCGTTGAGGGGTATGATCCGTTGGAAGGCGCCGGGCTTTGGAATCTGAATCGTGCGTGTATGCCCTGCTCCTATACTGGTGATGCTGGCGATGTGTCGTCCCGGAAACATGAGCTTGGCCTCCGAGAGCAGTTGTAGAGTTGGATTGTTGCATCCAAGGCCACCATCGACGAACGATTCTCGCATGGTAGGTTCCCCAATATCGATGCTTTTGAAAAGTTCCGGGTGGGCCGTAGTTGCGCGCAATGCCTCCCAGATGGTACAGTCAGGCATTTGATGCTCGGGGGCAACGTACGTCCGCATGAGACAGGGGAGCCCGGCGTTCATATTGTGTTTTGACATGGCGCAAACGAATCTACGACGGTAATTTCAGCGTTCAAGCCCTTATAAAACACGAGCTAACTACTGACACTTTGCTTTTTTTGCCGGGAGATGAGTCTAGCATTCCCTCATTTGGGTCGCCCGCTGACTCTTCGATTATCGACTTTAGAACCTTCTCCAGCTTGTTCGACTTGAAAGTACTGCCACCAGGCAGGATTTTCTTGTCGGAGAAGACCTCAGATCCTAGTTTGCTGTAGCAGGCTTTTGCCTCGTCGATAGACTTCTTTAACCTTCCCAATAGGACTACCTCGATGCTGGAGAATAATTGAATATTATATCACAAGGGAAAATGTAAATACGACCAACCCTCCTGTGCCCGTGCCCGCCATCATGTCAAAATATTCGACAGGTTTCGGCGGTTGGGCGAGATTGCCGGCTTTCTGTACCCTCTCCATTAGTGCACCGAGTATGACAAGCGAAGACATTCCGCGCACGCCGCCGCCATCTATCCCAAGTCGTTAGGATATTCGGAATCAGCGTAAGGCAAACATACCGAGAGACAGTAAGTTTAGACCACTTTCGTCTCGAGCTTCAGACATGGTAGAAACTCGAGTTGAGGAGAGAGGAAAGTCTTAGGTGCTTCTACTTGCCAGCACCGCATAGACAAGCGCATGATCACCCTCGATAGGAAATCCGGCGCTTAGGGTGGTACGATGAAGTGATGCCACCTGGGAAAAGTAAACAACTAGTTGCAAGAGGACATATGCTATAGTGAATCGGCGTAAATTCATTCGATCATTAACTCATATAGTCCAACCTCCAAAGCCAACCCAACCCAAGTCCATACCCAAACCCCTTACTACCAGATACACACCCAACCCAACCCGAAGTCCCAGCCAGCACTCCAGTGAGATATAAAAAAAACGAATCAAATTGAGCTACAAACAATAGTCCGATCATACAGAAAAAACGTATTCATCCCGTCTTCTATCGCTACCCACTCCCCCCTTCATTTTACTCAGCCCTGTTACCGCCTGGGCAACGAAGGCACTAACCTAATCCCCCCGTGCGTCGTCGTCGAGCCGTGTTCGCCCTCGTCGTCTCGATCTCGGCCGTCTACGAGACTCATACTCTCTTCTCGGTCCATCTCTCGGTCGTGTGGGTATGCGCGCTGGTATCGGCCTGTCCCTACCGTACCTCGGAGTGTGCTCGCTTGGCTATCCACGCGGGGAGGTGTTTCTGGTCCTTCGGGGGACATGGACCCTCGCTCGGGGAATGACGCGATCGAGTCTTGTCTTAGCTGGAACCGATCGTATGCGCCTCCTCCAGTCGTATGAGGAACATACGGATCCTCGTACATCGGCCTCGTCATAGCACCCGGAGGCGCACTCAACGGGCTCCTCGATTGTGGCAGAGCGCCCATCGGACTCACATTCCTCTGAATGAAATCGTCCAACGCAAGAGACTCGTCCGCTTCCGCGATCCTCCCAGGACTCGTATGTTCATGTCCAGTCAAGTCGCCCTGCCTAAACTGGATAGTCGTGCTCTTCTTCGGCGTCATAGGCGTCGGCGACATCGCATTCGAGTACATCGAGATTCGTTCAGCCGCGTCCTCCGGCATCGGCGGCACCGGGTTATCGAACAGCTGATGTCGCTTCATACCGTGTAACGAAGGCGGCTTCGACCCTATCCCGCTTCCAGAACTATCGTCCCTCGAGTGTCCGTCCCGAGCACGCCGAGATCGTATGGTTCCAGCTGTAGAAGCCATACTACGCGCACGCACGATCGAGCCGATAGCGCCAAAGCTACCTCGGATAGCGTCCACGCCGGGCTCTTCCATCCCTGCCAGCTGACCTTTTTCTGCGTCTTGGGTCGAACGGTTCGCGGCGAGGAGCATGGTGGATTTTCGGTCCAGAGTGGAGAGAGTTTCCGGGTCGACTTTGGACATTTGGAGGATCGTTATGCCGGCGCCTATGCGACAGGGGTAAAATCATAGATTTGAATTTTGGAGAGGAAGGACTTACAAATAACGAGGAAACCCATAACGACAGTGATAATTTCCGCGGCGGTGGCTTTCATGCCTTGGTACAGAATCTACTGTACGTTAGACCCTATATTCCCAATCGCTAAGCAGGTTACTTACGACCGAGGTGACGAGCGTGCAAAACGTGAAAATGACATAGTACGTGGGCGTAACTAGCAAAACAGAAAGCGTAAGCGGGGTTACCAAGGAGAGGAGTGGGTGGACCGACCCATTGCGGTGTTGAATAATGCTAGTGCCATGTTGAGGTAGTAGATTTCAGTGACTGGGTGAAAAGAATACGTTAGGGCGGGGGTCAAAGATGGTGGCGCAAGGTACTCACGAAGTGTGATGATAACAAATACAAGTAAGAAATAAGTGAACCAATAAGTAAACTACCACCAAAACCGTCAGATCGTGATACATAACCGGCATGAGAGAACTCACTTGATTTTGTCCTCTGATGCTTGTGACAATACTCGACCCCAACCCCTGCGTACAACTCACACTCAAGCCTCCAATCAAGCTACAGATGAGAATATACCACAGCATGGATTTCTTTCCATATCTGCAATCATTATTAGACGCTCAGGATTCGCATCAAGAACCTAATGTTAAGACCTACTTTGGAGCAACGAAGAAGATGATAATGATGGCAGCAGCAATGACGACACCCCCATAGACGAGGAACCCAACAGAGGTGAAGAGTTTCTGAAACTCACGAATAGTCGATACAGTTGTTTCTTCGGGCCCATTAAGTGCGATGATCACGGAGCCGACCTGGACCCCGCACGGTCGTCAATTTAAATGTTAGGGCGTGGACAGCAAGGTATGAAATAGGTTGACGCACGATGCAGAGGAAACAGCCGACCCAGCCGAAGAAGGTGAGTTTTTCGTTGAGGAAGAAAGAGGAGAGGATGGCCGAGACGACGACGGAAAGTGCACCGAGCGGGGTCTGGGCTGTGCGTTAGATATGTGGAGTGGGAACAAAGGTTTGGACATACGACCACGAGAGCTTCGACGAACGCGTATGCTGGGATGGTGTGAGCGAGAGGTAAGGATGGGTGAGAGGTTAAGACGTACCAGCAAAGTTACATATTTCTCCTACGATCATCATAGACATGCCTGTCCACCATAGTGCCTGCGGCGCGTGAGCACGAGCATCGACTGGGAAACACGCCGGGACTCACAGACTTAAGATAGGCAACACCCTCCCCAGCTTCATGACCTGCCTGGCTCTGAATCAAGCCTATACACGCGCTGAGCAAGTGTATTATCTCCTATTGCCTAAACTCGTACCTTTCTGCTCGGACAACGCGGATCAGCACACCTCCAACCCCCTACCACAGCTACTGACCTTTTTGAACACAAAGCTACACCCAATGAGCAATCCCGAGACAACTGCAAGTATAATTCCTGCGATTGAACGAGTCAGCGTTCATCCATAACCGAGCCCATAATCGCCGCACCGACAACCTTGAATTGGGGCGGCATGGTGAGCGCTGCGCTCGAGCTCGTGGCCGCCGCAGAGGCAGTCGCCGAGCTCGTCGTGTCTACTATAGACGAGGTCGTGGACATCGTAAGGTTTAGACCTGTCTAAACCGGAATGGAAGTAATATATGAGGATGTGGTGGGTTCCACAGACTGGTCCGGCGGTTCGGGGTCTTACTCCCGCAGTCCTACCCCGCCACAGCTGACTAAGCAGCATGGCCTCACTCTGCAGTTCCCACAGCACGCCGACACACCGAACTTTTCGGTTTACCAGCGGAGGTGGCACTGGCCTATCAATAGCAGGGGGATATATTCGGCTTGTCAAGAGTATAGTTATGTTACAGCTATTTTTTGTTCAATTTTACATTGTATGCGCTGGCTCGGATATCACACACAAGCCCGAGCTGGATCAACATCCGCTTCATAGCCCCCTCCAAATAGAGGCCCGGCCGCCGCGTACTGGCCTAAACGGCACGACGAGCTTCGGACCATCCATGAGCTCAAGGTGCTTGTCAAATGCACTGTTGGGGAAGTGTACTCTGCCTCACTCTCGGGATATGGGCATTTCGGCAGTAATTTCAGCCTCTAAAGCGACACCCTGAGAGGCTGATAAGTATTCGGTTATTGGACACACTAGCACTGATGCTGTCTGGGGGGGGGGGTCCCCGATGTCAGTCATCGGGTGGGATACCTCGGTGCCAAGTGAGAGCAATGTACTTTTATATGCTAATTACCTGCCCATTTTGGTGAAATTCCTTGGCAGGGTACACTCCATTGGTCGATCAGCTGAAAGCATGGCCTCTTGCTCGAGTATAAAGCGTGGCTCCATTGACTGGAGCGAGAAATGCGTACAGATGGACATAGATTATCACCACGAGGA
This sequence comes from Ceratobasidium sp. C01, assembly GCA_025200755.1. Lineage (NCBI taxonomy): Eukaryota > Fungi > Basidiomycota > Agaricomycetes > Cantharellales > Ceratobasidiaceae > Ceratobasidium > Ceratobasidium sp. C01. The sequence goes on from JANWGL010002010.1 coordinate 11,722, forward strand.
TTTAACATTGTCTTTGAATAGGCGGAGAACCCCGGGTTGCAAGATAACGAGGGTAAGGTGCCCTTAGCACACGGCGCCACAAACTCACGACCAAAGCATGGCCGCTCAATTCAAGCAGAGGCAAGGCACGCACGAAACCCTTTTCAAACCGAGTCTCAGAGTGATATTCAAGGGAATAATAAACGATATCTAGTATTGGTGCTATTTTGCGGGTGTATCCAAGGACACCATACCCGAGTTGGACTCTCAGCCGCTCCCACTGAACTGGACGAAAGCCGAGAGATTAAATGTGCAGACACCGGTTAACACGAGGCTATCCAACGCCAAAAAGCCTCTTGACGTCACGGAGACCATATCTTAATTGTCTGTTTGTATTGAGAGATTTAATTCCGAACAATGATTCGCTTAAATCTGTACTTACTTTATCGGAACTACATGTAGCTAAGACATTAATAGTAGTAGAATTCGCCTGATGGTCTGCCGAGGGAGTGGTTGATGCTTGCCTGCCCCAAGATACGCACGAAATGAATTGCTCATGTGCGTCCAGCCGACTAACGCATCGTCCGGTTTTCAGCTCCCAAATTCGGAGCGACTTATCGTCGGCCACGGTAATCATATGGTTCCCTGCAGGGTGGAAGTCCATGGATCGCACCCAGTTATCGTGACCTTTCTGTGGTACCACAATATAGTTAGCATAGATCCCGAATTGCTCCGGGAGGATACCCACAAAAGTCCACAGACACTGCCCCCGCACCGCATCCCAAAGTTTAACCGTTTTGTCTCGTGAGGCAGTGACGACGTAGGAGTAAGAGGCTGGGCTCTCGGCTGGCTGAAATAGCATGCCGCGATCGGTCAAAGGCATTTGGGCTGAATGTTGCTCACTTACCTTCAACCCGACGAGCTGTTGTATCGCCGCGACTGAAATTAGAGGAACAAACATGACCGCCTCGATCCCATGCTCGTGCCCGATCAATTCACTTTTGGTCACCCCGCTTTCTATCTCTATCAATCTTGCAGTCTGCCAAGGAGATTAGTCTATGAGTTAAAACGGGGTATAAAAGACAAACGTGATCCATTGAGCAGGAGACGATGTATCGGCCATCTGGGTTAGGAATGGCGCGGCGTATCCATTCCGTGTGACTCTGAATCACTTTGATACAATGCCTATATTGTACGTTAACACAACCCGTCCCGAGTTATCATTCACTTACGTTGTCGATATCTCCCATATACGAATGGTCGCGTCTCTACTCGCCGTCACGACTCTCGTGTCGCCTGGAAGGAATCTCGCAGAGGAAACTGAATGCTCGTGCGAGCGAAGCGTCGCAAAATTTCTATATTCGTTGTCGGCAGCCCATATTTTTACTGTCATGTCATAAGACGCAGACACTACGAGCGTAAGGACAGTGATAAGACAGCCTGCATATTGTCAAAAACAATCGCGACATACCTAGTTGTTTTCCGGTCGAATCGAACTGACAGTCCGTAATTCGTCTAGTATGTCCATTCAGCGTTCTCTCCATGACTCCGGTCTCCCAATCCCAAATCTTCATCGTTGTATCGTCGCTGCCAGAGCATATTAAGGAGTACGTGGGATGGAAAGCGACAACGTTCACGGTGTCGCGATGAGACCTGAGCGTATGGCTTGCGCTGTTCCGAGGACTGGGAAGCCAATTTGGGTCTGAACGACTTGTCGAAGTCGAAGTTCCCGCTCTGTTAGCCTCCAAAGCTTGGCTCAATCGAGACTCGAGGTCTAGAATCTGGGTTGCGAGTGAGCTTCAAGACGACGAGCTAGATGAAATGGAACAAGCCTTTTTCTGCATTCGGATAACGCTTGTCCACTTTTTCGCCAACAGACCAGAACTAGTCGAAGGAACTTCGACCGCAACATCGCTCTGCAAAATAAATGCCCGTTAGATTGAGGCGCAAACCGTGCACGAGAAATATGAAATTACAAGCAAAGGTTCTTCTTCCTTGAATTGATTGAGCGTTTTAACGTATCCTGCAATATGCAAGTAATCGAGGATGGCCTTGTTTCTAAAATCCCGTCAATGACCATCACACGGAACGTATCCAGTGAACTCACAGTTCGTGCGTCTGGCGATCGCTCAGTGTGGGAGTTGAGTGGTGCGCAGACATTCCGGGACTTGCTCTCCTGCTGGTGAACGGTTGAGAGCGGAGAGGACACGCGTTATTTCTTGAACGGCGGTGGCAATGATGATGGCCCAAATGAGCGCTATTGACTTCGGGTCAAATCCCTGATAATAACAACAATTTGATCGCCTGATCTCCTCGCACCGAGACGCACTGAGCTCTGTTCTTCTGTGTCTGGGCAGCCCGCATGATTTGGTCCAGCGCGCAGATAAATAAATCGTTTGATAGAATGCTGAACGCGATCAGTGACTGTATTTGGTGACTGATTAATCCAAGGATGTGGGCGCTTAAGGCGGCTAGCTCCAACTTGCACCCGCCACGATCACTATCGCTTAAATACTATCACCCCTGGAGGGTGCTCAAGAGGGGGGTTTAAGTCTCGCACGCACTAAGGCGGCATTGGATCTACACCCACAAACTCTTTGGCGATCCTGATTTCAATCATAATCGACGGACTTGCTGTGGTCATTGTACCCGTCTGGTACCGCTCAACAATCACCGTCACAAGCATACTATGCCAGCTCGTATCATAGATCTGCCTGATGAACTCTTGACAAACATCTTCATATGCTTGACTGGGTCCGAGATCAAATTATGCAGACTGGTAGGCGTTGCATGAAGTAGACATACAAGATTACTATTGATCATTTTTGGCTCCAGGTGTGTCGCCGGCTTGGGAAGGTCATATTACTCTCTCCCAATCTCCAGTTTCTCGTGGAGCTCGACAACGCCGGATATGTGGCAGCCACAAATCCCTGCAAGGATATAAACTTGGAGGAGAAGCTTAAAACTTTGCGCCTGCACAACACCCGCCGCCTTAACCATATAGTCGATAGCACAGATACTTTCAAAATTGGAGTAGCCAACGGCGGGTTTTCAATCACGGGGGAGAACCTTACTTCCGGCTGGGCTCCGCTATTCAAGGACGGCACAGTTGCTCAATGGTCCTCGATCCGCCCCGATGCGTATACACCCTTGCAGCTTGATCTAGTCCAACTCCCTTCGCTCAATACTGGCACAGGCCTCAGGCAGTGGCGTATCACCGAGCATGATATGAACATTCGAAACTATGATATGGAGCCCGCTTCTGACTTGCTCGTTCTGCTCGAGTATACTACCGAGGATACCCCACCAGTCATCAATCCTGTTTTGGTTCCCGAAGAGCGGCCCCAGCGATGTGTATTTCATTTCCGTACACTATCCACCAACCAACCCCACCCAAACGCAAAAGTGGAAACTCTCGACTGTGGCCTGTACGCAGGTGCTGGACGGAATTTCCCAGTTTATTGTCGAGGGGACCTTCTCGTTATTCGACCTGAAGTTGGTGACCCCGACCCATTCTCGCCTGATGACGGTGCTGGTTTAATAGTATATAATTGGACGACTGGCGCTTTATTGGTAGGCTTACAGCACCTCAGTCCAGTCGTATGAAACTTAGTTTGGAGGTGTTACAGGATATGAGAGACAGAACATTCTCCATATTCTTCGCTGTTCTATCAAACGACACCGTAATTATGGCTCAATCCACTTTTACCTACGGGACTCGTAACAGCCCTATGGGAACCTTAGATGCATATGTAATTGACTGGTCCGATACCCCTTCAATGTCTCTCGTCGCTACTCTTGAGCTTCCTATCGTAACCTCCATTTCCGTACCTCCCTCTGGGTTAGATGAAATTTCTGAGTACGACGTTGCGATCTACTGTCGCTGCTTTCCTGGGTCTGGATTCTTCTCTCCTCGGGCAACGTCCTACGCATTTGGACCTCCTCGAATCTTTGAACCATCGGAGTCAGACCAACTTTTGCGCATACACATTGCCCTACCATATCTCGGTCCAGACGATGACCCAAGCGGACGTTTGAATTCCCTCTTATATGTCCCATTCCAAGTGATTTACGACACTATGACGTCCTGCAGACATCACTCCTCCAACCATAGTCTGGGTAGACGTGTTGCGTGGGAGGAGTGGGGCCCTGGTACCCGCTGGATTCATAGTAAACTCTGGGATGGTGCTTCTTTACATCGCTGTGACAGTCGATCTATGTTGACACGTCACTATCCTCCCACCGAAACTGGAGATGCTGCTAAGCTTGACCTATATGTGGTTGACTTTAGCCCCGCATTTGTCAAGGCAGTGGAATATAGACAGCTTCAAAGGGCGAGCAATGCTTCCGAGTCTGGTATATGGCGGTATCAGCCCCGAGAGACCAATGAGCTATCCCCCACTAGCTCTAATGTATATCAGCACGCTTGGCTAGCAGAATCTGACGCCGATAAAGCGGTTGCCCCTTATGCTTGGCTAATGGTGAAGCGCGAGTATCTTGAGAAGATAGCTGACCACATGCGGCAGAGGGCAACTACAGGAATAGATAACGAACATGGTGAGTATGTTTGCAACGTCCGTAACAACACTGACACTGACACTCCCGTAGTCATAATAGTTCCGGTAAGGGATTTGCATGCGTAAACTAGAATACATCAGCGAAACGCTGACTTGACTTTTGCAGGGCAATCAGAAGCTCGATTCCATCGCATTCAATTTTTGAGAACAAAATCCCTACGTAGAGTCATCAAATATGTTGTATTTGGCTAATACGCATGTAAAGTATGATGGTTCAATCTCAGGCACTATTGATGCTGTGTAGGTGCATAGCGTCGACGGGCCGCATGAAATTGTGTTGTAACTTTGACTCATGTGCCAAAAATGAGGAACTTAGTGAGCGCTAGATACTATGTCGCATATGTATCGCGAACGTGTAGAGTGATTAGGAAGCAGGGTACATGACACGGGAAGTGAGTCCAAAACACAACACAAAGAGAATTTATACAATTAAAGATACGCTTGCGGACCCTAAGGCAAGCGCGGATGGCGTAAGGGGGTGGGGTAAATAGGTCATAAGCAGTCTGGGACGCAATGGGAAAAGGTAGGTGCGTGTGTGGGCCGTTCTTCCTAACTCCACGATAAGTGGGCGGACGATGTAATTGTTTTGAGTTGTGCATACATCTTGGCCACATCAAGTGGTCTTACAGTATTCACGGTATCCCGGTGATATCCGACTGAGTGACTTGCGCTGTTACGAGGCCTAGCAAGCCAATTTGGGTCCAAACGCCCACCTGGGGCTGAAGTCTCCGCCTTGTCTGCCCTAACGCTCGGCATACTCATGACTCGGGGTCCGGAACCCGAGCTGGTAGCGAGCTTCACGATGGTAAACCCGCCATGAAAATCCCTTTTCCTACGCTCCAATAACGCTCGATCATCTCCTTGCCAATAGAGCAGAGCTGCTTGAAGGAATATTGACGGCGAGTTCACCCCGCGAAACTAACTGCTCGTTGATGGGGGCGTAGGCCGTGTATGCATGTCAACTTACAACTAAATGGTCTTCCTTATATATATTGAGATTTTTACAGTATCACTATAAAACTAGGT
>JANWGL010002014.1:0-19475 GCA_025200755.1 Ceratobasidium sp. C01
CCTATGGGATCACCAGTTCGTGCGTCCCATATAATTATGGTTGTGTCCCTCGAGCCAGATGCGATGCGAGTGCCGTCATCAGAGCATGCCACCGAGTCCACAATCCCTTTATGTCCCTTGAGTGGTTGACCTATAGGAGCGCCAGTGTACGCGTCTAATATGCAGAGAGTTTTGTCATCCATCCTCTCTGAGATCGAGACGATGCGATTGTCATCATGCGACCAGCATACGTCCGCGCGACCGCCTATATCGGCCCCCGGGGTTCCTAGAATAAGTCCCCCAGTTCGCAAGTCCCAGACACGAACAAGACGTTCCGATGTTACGGCGGCAACGCGGGTGGCATCATGTGATACCGTTACTTTGCTAACGTAACCGTCTGTCCTCAATCTTCGCAGAGGTGCCGTATAATTGGAAGCCATAGTTAAGCGCTAGAGTCGCTGTGGGTGCTTCAGACACGCAACAAGGTCGGTGAGAGGTAATTATCACCTGTGAACTGATGGATTCAATGTGCTCCGGCGATTGAGCGATGTGCGCAAGGGCAAGGATGTTGTGGTTAGCCGAGCACACACTTGGCTAGCATAGCCGCCGACACGTAATCGGTCACGTTATTATTCCACAGGGCATAATTTGTTCTACTTATACCATATCAGGACTTCAATTACTTGCTAACCTCTCCAATTGTAATAGGTTTGCTCACCTGAACGACTGTAGAACACATGTACGAGTTGAAAATCCAGGTCATTCCGGTGACCGTTCCCATCGGAGCGAGCATAACCTCATCATACCCTGTGAGTGGCCCGCCTATCAGAACGCATTACGTGTATCCCATATGCGCCGCTTCAGTCGTGTCTAGGCGATCGTCTCGCCTTGTCTCTCCAGCCTACGGTTGCCTTGTTTTTCATCCCCGCTCTATTTGCCAGTCGCTGTGCGTTCTCCCCGTTTTGATTTATGTGTACCAACCATGGTCTTATGTCCGTCTGCTGCCCCTGGTTTATCTTCTCTCTTTGCTGCTGTACTTACTATCTCGGTTAGATAGCATAGAGGTATCCATAAGTCACGCTCCATATCGACATATTTGACCGTGATGGCCAAGTCACAGGAAGAAGCGCGGATCCATTCGTCTTTGCGGAGACGAACGGAAGCACTTGACCATATTTGATATTAGGCTAAAGTCACGCATATATCTACCCCTGAATGCATATCCAGGCGCGTTGGGCGCGCTTTCGTACAGGTGCAGCGTGTCACCATTATGTGCTATAGATTTAATGAATTAAAACGGTAATAATAATAAACGCACCCATTTGTACTCATCAACGCCAAATTGAGACATGGCCCTATGATTCGCGTTTTGACTTTGATGCACGATGTTGAACCATGTTCTGAGTAATCATCCTCTCTACTCTACCACATTCCCGTGCTCTGCGACAATTGAGTTTTGTGGAGTTGTGTGTTAGCCTCTGGATGTCGTGGTAAGCGTTCGTGTCTTAACTTGAGGTCGAGACATAGCTGACCACCTGTCTAACATCGTCCCCCGCTCGCCCCTAATTTTGATATATCTACTTCCTATTTCTCATCCCTATTCTTGCTTCTCCTAGGAATTCGGTCTCAAATCCAGGTCATCATGACCTTTGCCCCCGACAATGCGGTCTGGATCTTTCGATTGAGGTTCGACGCGGGATTAATCCCGTGCCAAATCCCATGTTCGTTTCCCCCTCCCTTTACTCTCGTCCACCGCCGTTCATCGTATTCCACTCTCAGCTACAAACTTACTCGTGTCCGCTATGACCAACGACGACTACCACGACATGCGCATCCATGAAGGGATTGCTGCTCGACGCTCCGTCAGACGCAAGATCCCGATTCGTCTCTGCTCCCTCAAGTTATCCACTGGGCTACCCGTCAAGACACGCGTCAAGGCGTCTCGAGTACTTGTCAACCGCAAGAGATACCGGAGTCGGAAAGGCCGAAAGTCATCGCGCACGACGAACGAACATAGCGCCGCGACCGAACTCGTCAACGTCCGGTTTCCTCCCGAGTCCGCCAAGCGCAGGCTTACAGCAAGGGCAACGGCTAGACATGTGGCCTATGTTGGTGTTACCACGAATAAAGATACAGGTACGTGGTATGTTGGCCACAATGAGTACGAGCGCTCATTTGTGTCAAAACATGCGATATTTAGCAAGCACCCCTATTTTCGACGCAGCCGTCCACTTTCCGTTCGCCACGCCCGCACCATACCACTTGAAGAGTGCCCCTGACTTGCTCTTCGCGTCAGGCCTCTCCAATGGCTCGATTGGCTCTACGGAATTTACTGCGAACATCAAACCCGGTATCGAACCTGGTATCCTTTCGAGTGCTTCGACCTCTGAGACTTGCGCGACCCCAGAGGTTATCTCCACCGGTCCCTGCACTCAGGCTCGAAAAGATGACTCTGCACCCAACGGGCTAAGTATTGGAGACTTGAATCAGTAAGTACCCCTATTCTTTCGATTTTGAACATACTAAATTCGTATTGTCCATACAGAGGGCGTACCAGACAAGAAGCGAGCGGGATTCAGCCAAGCGCGCGCGGGGTGGTGTACAACGGTATTACGAGCCCGGATGACCCGGGGACGATGACGACCTCTATTCGGGGCAACATCACATTCCCCGAGGAGCGCGCCGTGTTTGGCTTCAAGGCTCTCTTCATCATAACGGCCCCGGACACCACCCCTCCTGAGCGCTACGGATTCCCCCAGCTCGATCGCCTTACCGTCTCCATGCGCACGCCATATTCCTCCCTGAAAGACTCTTACGGGTGGAAGTCGACCATGGTCTGCTGCGAGCGGCACAACAGCCCGCAGTACGATAGGGATGTCCCGGACGACTGGCTACAGCAGTTTATTGGAGGATCAGGAGAGGAGAAGCTTTCGCCCAGCGGCCGACCCACAGCTATCTCTCCGTGCACGGAGGTCGTTCTTTCGACGTGGGGGACTCACTCGAGTGGTGCTGATGATTCACGCCCCGCCAATATTTCCGCATCGGTGTCGATATTCGAAAAGATTGCTGCCCTTAATGCCGCTGCTCTTGTCGGTGTTACCGGCGCTCCCGGATTTGCTAATGGGGTCGAATCGACGGCTCCTTGCATAGGCAACTCACAAATCGAGTAGGTTCCCTAGAAGCTCTTATTCTGGGTCAATTGATATTGATTTTTATATCCAATAGGAGTATAGTGGATATCGACGTTGGGGAGGAGCACTGTCCAGGGGCCGTGGTGCGAGATATTTCAAGCCCTGAAGTCAAACATATCAGAGCACGTCCACAAGGCGTTTATGTCACGACATCACCCGAAATGATTGTTCAGGGCTTCTCCGGGCTCCCAGCAGTTCGTGGTCTTAAGTTCCCGGTTCGCGCTCGCGGTGAAGGGAAATCGGCGTCTCATATATCTCACTCGCACGAAGCTCGCGGCGAACGAACGACGTCTGGCCAGGGTGGCTCTTATATGGTCGCACTCGAGCTTGAAGCTCTTTATTCTTCGGACTTTTCTTCTTGGCTCGAGGGTATGGACGAGGGCAGTAGCGACCTGATTCGACCGGGTTCCTTTGCCAACTCTTCCGATTCATCCCACGACGAGGCGGCACTGACAGAAGACATGGTCCCGTTACCTGAAGAATCAATGCCCCTTTCTCCCCCTATTTCTGACTCGTCCCCGCTTCCAGTTCGCGATCGAGCCGCTCCCGCAGCCTCCCTAACCGGCTCCTCAGCTTGCGAGAAGACGCTCAAGCATACGGCTCCCCACCAGAGAACCGGAGCAATGAAATCATCTCTCGTGAAAATCGCTCGGCCTCTTCGGGATGTTACCAACCGCCCGAGTCCGCCTCCTGTACGTCAGCATGTGCCCATCCCGATTCACCCGGTGTGTCCTGCTCCGTTGAATACCGCTGCTCGTGCGGATCGCAAAAAGAGACTTGCTGCGTCGGGAGGCCCATCTCAGGCAGGACCTACGACTCCAGTTGCGAGTTCCAAGCGGGGCCGTCCGTCCGTCTCTGCATTAGGCGCTGCAACTCCTCTTGTTTCAGGTTCGAGGAACGTTAAGAACGGAGATTCGTCTCTTAGGTAGGTAGCCCCTATCCGCTCGACTTCGGACTATTAATCTTGGTTTGTGATATTCAACAGGTGTATCGGCAGCTCGGATGGGTTCTCGCGTGCACCTACGCGTACGTCGGATGCTACAAAGCAGTGTTTCCCTGGGTCGAGGGGCGGGGCTACCAATACTAGCCGCCTCCGCGGTAGCACAGTCACCAAATTCGCCAACGAAAACCAAAGCTCCCCGAAGCTTCTATGCCCGACTTCCGCGAACCTTACTCGCTCACCCGGGATTATTTCACGTCGGGATTGGCACTTAAGGGCGAACAGGCCACTCGGGGCGACTAGGAACGACGATAGTCACCTACAGCTCGACGGATCTTTCAGCTCCTCGCACACCCCACGTCAGAACGAGAACCAGGCAGACGCGGAATCGAGCGCTTCGTCGACTGAATCCACACCCCCTGCAACCCCTGTATGCGGCCTTTCTCCACTTCCAAACCTTCCGCATGACGTCCGACCTGGCTCCAAGCCGAGCCCCGCCTCTCGCCATACCACTCGTGACCGCAGCCCCCGCGTTGTGCGCAGGTACGGCCACGGGGACGGCCGTTCCTTTTAGTCCCAACCATCAACATGACTCTTTCGGTTTTGATTTCGGCATTCAACATTCAAACCCCATTCTTATTTTCGACTCGGCAACATAACATTATCAGACACGCAAGGATTTCGGCTTTCTTATCATACATGTTAACACCACTTCACCCCCCTCTTCCAATTTCGGGTTCAGGCTAGTTTATGGGCTAGTGAGTTGCTAACCCTTGAGAGTACTTAAGATTAATATCACCCCTTAGATTCTTTCAGCCACGCTCTACCTGAATACATCCAACTTCTCTTCATCCTACCAAATCTCGGCTTCAAACAGGTGAGTCCGTCAAGTCATATTTTGACACACTACAAGGATGAACGTACTAGCCAAACAGAACTTAATAATACAACACGACATTTACATTTCTATTTTGACTTTCACAAAACTCGTTCAGCATGCACCAGGTCACATGACACACCGTGGTTTCCATAGGCGCCGAGCCGGTTGTTCATGTCACTCTTCACTCCGCCTCCACCGAACTCGCCCCAATTATTGCGTAATATCCTTGAAGCAGGGGAATCGGATCAAGCCCTACGCCTCCTCGTAGCATCTTCACTATTCGTCTTGCTACCCCTGTTCCAATGTCCCTCGCCAAGTCCTTGCCCTTCCGTCCCGCAAAGCATCACCCGCGCAACCTAACTCGAAACGAGGGTTGTCCTTCGATCTTCCCTAAGCACTTCGGTACGCTTCATACATTGTGTTGATTGCGTTGACTGGTTCCTTTGAGCTCATATGCACATAGACACGCACCCATGCAAACGAGTAGTACGGCTAGCCATTTGGCTCGAGCCGTAATGGTACCAAATGCGTTGCATGAAAGTGGTGAATATTCCTCCCCTTGTACGGGCTGGTTTTTGATAATTATTACAGCTTGACGAAATACATCGACCCGACGCGGCAGGCTAAGCAACGAGCCGAGGGCTCCGCGTTGCTTTTGATGGCAAATGACCTGCACGAGCGCGGTGAGTCGATGCTTTGACGCGATACCGCAGTCTAATTTATGTTCTCATTTAGCTAGATGTATTTGGAGACTTTGGGTAAACAGTAGTGATCTGTCGCATGTAATATGTGAGTAGATTTATTCTCCGAATCAGACCATGTTCACCCTACAATGATAGCCCAAAAGTCTCAGCAGTGAAACAAAGCAGATGGAGCAACGAGCCGACGGCTCAACGTTGCTCGTGGTGGCAACTACTCGCGCCACATTGGTAAGCACTTGCTTCTTCCTAATATAACGACTCAGTGTAACTCAACTAGGACTGATTATGGGTTATAGATAATCAATTTACCCGCGAATCAGCGAAGCTCGATGATAGTCTCAATCTAGGCTAAACAGAAAGGCGATAGTTTTTCATAAATTGAGCGTTACTTAAATCGAACCCAAAGGCTGGGAGAGGCCACGGCTCGGCAATGAAACACGGGGGGCAATCGGAGGTGGGAACGGCGGGTGACTGTGAGCGGATCCGAGGACCCAAGCGTTACGAAGGTGAATTCGCTGGGGGATACGGTCTGAACAATACCTAGTGTGCGCATCTGGTGTATGTGTCTAGTTCGAGTACAAACAAAATGTCATTTCTCTTTTGCTTTTTGTTGTTATGACCTTCCCGTTTCTAGCGGTTGCATTGGTTTATTGGCATCAGCGAGCAGAGCGAAGCGAATGTTAAGAGCGTGTGCACCTACCTCACAAGTGCGTATGAAGCCAGGAGGCTCTACCTTTCATCAAAGGCGATTGCTTTATCGTGTGCCTAAGCAAAGGAACCCTAAACTTGAACGGGTCTTTAGATAATTCCGAAACTAACAAACGACCAGCCCCAAGTGCGAGGGGCCAGGGGGGATGGAGGAGTTGGAGAAACCGGGGGGTAATCCTCCAGGTTGCATGCGTTATCATATAAAGAAGGTGCACTATGGGTTGTCACAGGCAGAGGACATCTGACTCCCGGCGCAAATAAACACTGAAATCACCAATATCCGAGCAAGTCCACTCGCCAGAGCAATTGAAGGCTGCATTCCAGTACGCATATACAAGTCTTTCGCGCATCTAATAAACTACCGCTGAACAATGCGCACATCATTTCTGTACATACGGCGCTGAAAGTTCCTGTGATTATGTTGGCTACAACATTTCTACATCAGGGTCAAGGTTATTATTGAGCTTTGAATCCACAGATCGTTAGCTCAAATTAGTCTAAACGCGCAGAATAACTCACTGCCGCCAACACCGATGCCGCAACTGGGCGAGCCAGTGGATCGTGCTCCCAGCATCTAAGTAGAAATTCCCACATCCGATTTGCAAGGCTGTCGAACTCAGGCAACTCATTAGGACGCTTGGGCGGCGTTCTCTGGTAGATAGCCCCGTACACTCCCATATCACTGCGGTATTCAGCGTAAGGTACCTCGCCAGTTATTATTTCCTAAACCGTTTGAGACGTTTAAGTGTCTAGATCCCCGATTCTCAAAGCGGCGACTTACGAGCATTGTCTAATCGATATGGCATCTGAATTAGTGCGGTTGTAAGTGTTTTCAACTGACTAACCATTCCGAGCGCATATACATCAGACTCCTTACTCCTCGTAGCGGGAATCTGGGTTGATGGTTCTTGACCTTCTGCTTCCGCTTGTAGGAGTTCAGGTGCCTGCGAAATGTTTCCTCAACAGAAGATTCTACGTTTGTTGAATTATTTACCATCCATCGCAATGTCCCTCCCCCGGGTCGCGTTGTCGCAGAAAATTGCAGCGAAGCATCGGCCAGTATAGCATAGTCGAAATCACTAATCTTGAGCGTTCCATCATCAGACACAAGTATATTGTTCTACAAACCAGAAAAACAAGATGCACGCATTCTTTTCAGTAGATCAGTTTGGACAACATTCTGAGACCTACAGCTTTGAGATCCCCGTGAACCTGAACTTTGGGATCAGCGTTCAGTCAAGGGAAGAACCAGCTCGTTGAGACTTGCCATATCGATACCGTGTAGATACGACATCCCAGAAGCAACTTGAACGCACTGTAACCCATCGTAAGCAAGTTGAGTTGAGCGACTGAGACCCGACGCACCAAGGTGTAACGCTCTATATCAGGGTGGGCTGAGATATAATGCCTCAGATCACCGCGTGCCATCCAGGGAGACACCATTCCGAGTCCATCTGGGAGCACAACCACGCCTAACAACTTTTGTACGTTCACATGGTCGAGTTGGGACCACACGTGTACCTCACGCACCGCGCGCTAGAGAAACGTATGCACTCAGCCACGGCAGATACCAGCAGGAAAAGAGAGGGAACCCGCTTTTGTAGCCTTGCCGCCATCTTGACGTAAGATGTGAAGCCGAAGCGTCTTGACTGCGACAAGAGTACCGTCAGCCATCGTCGCGCGTCGAACGTCGCCAAATCCTCCTGACGCAATGACAACAGAATTTGGATCGAGATGAACGGATGAAGTCAGGTCGGTGCACCCGTGCTGCACTAGACATTTGAGCATTTCTTGAGGAGACTACGGGATGGACAATGTATGAGCGGCCGTAGATCATGGATGTAGACAGGAGAATTACCATGCTACTGGTTATCGCGTCAAACGAAGGGATACTCTGAGGCGCTTCCTGTAAAGGAACTGGTCCATCGGTCGGAGGTGCCTTCCACACATGTATGCCTGTGTCGAATGAGCCAGAGACGATGTAGTTGCCGTCGGAAGAGAAATCCACCGAGTTACTGCAGTTTTCTAAATGTCATGCACTCGGCGCTTGAGAAAAAAGAAATTCCAAAGACCGCAAGACTCACCAACACAGCAAATCAGAACGTATCAAGACGTAATAACGTGCGTTGTGATCGCACATTTAGGGCGCAGGGCATGGCGCAAAATTCGGAACGAATCGACGCAAGTCTGAAAATCGACCCCTGCACTCCGCAAGCAGTATTACACCAGTTCTCGCCTGAAAACCTGCAAAACCTGGACGCAGTACACTACATTATCCCACCCCCAAAGGGCACCAAAAGTTTCTGCTAGTTAAAATGAAGTTTATCGAGCACACTGGGTATAATTGGGTTGTTGTGATCATTGTTTCCTGTGAAATAGTGATGAGGAAGTGGTAAATATTGTCCGGTGCCCTCGGTACAAGCACGAAGAACATCCTGTATGACTTCCGAATCTATTGCCTAAGTAGATGTGGTGGAATACCCCTTGCGCAGTGCAAGGGTCGATTTTCAGACATGTGTCGATTCGTTCCGAATTTTGCGCCATGCCCTGCGCCATAGATGTGCGATCACAACGCACGTTATTACGTCTTAATCCGTTCTGATTTGCCGTGTTGGTGAGTCTTGCGGTCTTTGGAATTTCTTTTTTCTCAAGCGCCGAGTGCATGACATTTAGAAAACTGCAGTAACATAGCTAGTATGCGCCTTGATGGGCTCCCCTACGGGGTCACCAGTGAGTGCGTTCCATACACAGATGGTTCTGTCCAGTAAACCAGCGATGATGAGGGTACCACTAGGTGAGAACGCCACCGACGAGGGTTCGCCGCTGTGTCTAAGCGGCTCAAGGAAGAGAGTGCTAGTGTGTGCGTCCCAGATTTCGACATTCATCCCCGAGGCAAAGGCTATGAGAGTGCTGTCCGGCGAGAACCTGGCCGAATAGGTAGGTAATCCAAGCTGTGCCCGCAGCTCATGTATGGGAGCACCGGTGCGCGTATCCCAGACCCGAGCGGTCCCGTCCCCCGAGCTAGAGCCAATCAGGGTACTGTCGGGCGAGAACGCCACCGAAGTCACAAACTCAGTGTGCCCCACGAGAGGCTCACCTATGGGATCACCAGTTCGGGCGTCCCATATAATTATGGTTGTGTCTCTCGAGCCAGATGCGATGCGAGTACCGTCATTAGAGCATGCCACTGACTCCACTACCCCTTTATGTCCCTTCAGTGACTGACTCATAGGAGCGCCAGTGTGCGCGTCTAATATGCGGAGAGTACTGCTATCTCCCTCGCCTGAGATGGAGACGAAGCGATTGTCATCGTGCGACCAGCATATATCTATGCGACCGTCTATATTGGCCTCCGGGGGTCCTAGGATAAGAGCCCCAGTTCTCAAGTCCCAGACACGAACAAGACGTTCCGATGTTACAGCGGCAACCCGTGTGGCGTCGTGTGATACTGCTACTGTAAGAACCCACCCGTCTGTCGTCCATTTTCGCAGAGGTGCCGTATCATTTGGAGCCATAGTTAAGTGCTAGAGTCGCCGTGGGTGCTTCAGACACGCATCAAAGTCGGTGAGAGATAATTATTACCTGTGAACTGATGGATCCAATGTGCTCCGGCTCAGATTGAGTGATGTGCGCAAGGGCAAGGATGTTGTGATTAGCCGAGCACACATTTGGCTAGCATAGCCGCCGACACGTAATCGGTCACGTTACCATACACAGGGGCATAATTTCTTCTACTTATACTAAATTAGGACTTTGATCGCATCGTTAACCTCCCCAGTTGTAATAGGTCAGCTCACCTCAACAACTGTAAAATACATGTACGAGTTAAAAATCCAGGTCATTCCAGTCACTGTTCCCATCAGAGCGAGCAATAACTCTTTCAGTTTTGATTTTGGCATTCAACATTCAAATCCCACTTATATTTTCGAGAGATCTCTGGAGCAATAATGAATAAACATTTATACACAGATGCTCTGCACAAATTATATTTATATAAGTTATTTGACTCACAATCTGGTATGTACCTAATCAATTTATCGTGGGCTGCTCATGGTATTACATTTCAGCCACTTCAAACACATTTAGATTGGACTCCCAGGCGCAGCACCTGCCTGATACGGAGTATACAGGTTATACTTACCCTGGAGAGCAGTTCAGGGCATGCAGTGGCAGATGAAATTCTCCCCACAGAATATAAAAACCCTACGAAGGACTTAGGGGCTCCTTGTATGCAGACATGATGAAACTGAAAACAATTTAATTTTGTACAACAAACTCTAAAATGTATCTCAGGGAATGTAATAGACTTCGTTGCACACACTGGACTTGCTGCCTGAACACCCGAGCGAGATATATATGTGCCCTCTAGGGGGAGATGCATATATGCTACTTGCGGTTTTGCATGTAGCCCCTCTCCGACAATTGACCAGCCGGTAAGTTGATTATTCTATGAGTAGTAGTGCTCAAGTAGCACTACCTTACTACGTTATTAGCTAATCTATACCTGGACTGGATATGAAGTACTACAGGAACCTAAGTTGTTTTGACATTTGACCACTAAACCGGTCAGATGTCCCTGCGGCTTTGTTTTACTCATATCTCTTTTGTTTCGACAGTTATATGGATGTTCTTATATGCGTTAGATAGCTGAAATCCTATAGTATTAGACGTAGTGTCTCATGTAGCATTATACATTAGCGCTATGACTTTGTACACCAATCTTTGTTGGTCATCATTCTATTTGACCGGTTTTATGGCTAACTTCAGTTCGACGAATACATCAACCCGACAAGGTAGGACGAGCAATGATGTACTGACTCCGCGTCGCCCCTGATGACAACTGCTTTGCACCACCTCGGTAAGCTAACGCTTCCCCTCGATGTAACACGTGGTCTAGTTCATTTTCTCTTTTAGCTAGACATATTTCCGAGACGCCTGGTGATACGAACCGATGAAAGATGTTGGTTGCGCGGAGACGAATACTTGGGGACTAATAGTGCGCCCCCGATTCCGGAAGCCCGAGGTTCGACGACCCATAATACAGCTAGCATTTGGCTCGAGGTAAATTATAGCGATCTCGTCACATGGGATCAGTGAGTAGTTTCATTATTCAAATTACACTTCACTCAGCTTGTGATCGTAGGCTAAAGTGTTCACCGGTTGCATAGAATAGAGTGACCGATGGACTGAAGGCCCAACGCTGCTCATAGTGGCGACTAAGTGTTCGCAGCACGTTCGTAAGCGCTTGTCCTTCACCGATGAGGCGGCTCAGTGTAACTCAACAGGATGTGACTATTTTACATAGATGATGCTATTAGCTACAAATCACGAGTTCAGCCAATGCGTGTCCCGCTCTAATATATATCAAGCACATTTTTGACTTCAAACTCGGTTCGGGCTTTCGTAGCCACCTCTTGCCACCCCGGTTAGTTAGGCCGATATCCCGAACTAGGACCCTGAGTGCCAGCTTAGCGCCTAAGTCCAGACACCCAAAATTCAAATACTTAACTTCCACCGGCGAAAAGTCGAATTGCTTATACCTCATGACTCGAGTGGTGGAGTAAAACCGTCCCACCTCAGCCCCAACTTCTTCATACTCAAGGCAACCTTGGAAGCTGCCCCGTCTTTGTACCATCTTATCATTATTGGAGATGTCCAGCTCTCAACTGCGAGTACTCCTCACCAACGATGACGGACCGCCAGGAAAGGACTCCCCATACGTGCTGGGCTTATATATTGAGCTCAAGAAGCTGGGTACATGAAACTTCCGTTATATTTATGGTATTTCACACATACCAACCCACTTATACGTTGTATCTAGGCTGGGATGTACGCGTCGTTCTTCCCGCTTCGCAAAAATCTTGGATAGGTAGGCGCCCCCTTAAATACATGTCCTATCTCAACCATCTCAAAAAATTCAATAAATTACAGGAAAGGCCGTAAGTAATATCCATAGCTGATCTCGTAGCAAATACTAATTGTGATAACACCCAGTATGTCATTCGGGATGTGATCCACGGCCAATACTTCTATCCTCGAGAAGGTAGCATTGCAGGAAAGACGTCATGTTGTTCAACCTAGACTAACAGGGGGGAATTCTGCCCGATAGATGGAACAGGTCAGAAATTCGACGTACCGCGACCAGTCAAAGTTGGAGAAATTGGGGAATGGATTTTGCTAGAGGGGGTACGATGAGCAATAAACGCTTTGATAACCGTCACGCTTACGACCTACTCGAAACGTAGACTCCAGCAACATGCACCAATATTGGTCTACATAACCTATATCCTAATGAAATTGACCTGGTAATCTCGGGACCTAACCTCGGAAATAACACAGCCTGTGAGTGCTGAACCCTCATATTCTGTACTAAACTATCGACTATTCACCTTCTCTCATAGCTGCATTCACCCTTTCGTCGGGTACAATGGGTGCAGCGCTTTCCGGCGCATTATCCCAGAAACGATCAATTGCGCTTTCATTCGGAGTATCCTCCAACCCACATAAGTACCTCTCAGCCGCATACGCACTATCTTCTCGGGTTATCAGGCGACTTTGGGACAATTGGGGAAGCGATCCCGAGGGGCTACGGGCTGGCGAGGTCGATTTGTACAATGTCAACCTCCCTCTTACTGGTGATCTAAATTTGCCCAATTACCGTTACTTGCCCTATCGAAGCTGACGACATTATATAGATTCGCTACTACAACCAGAGGGTATGGAGGTATGCTGGACAAAAATCTGGCGTAATAGTTATGGAAAGGTCCTGCCTATACGATTTGACTGTCTTTTCTTACCAATAGCTAACACTTCAAACAGTTATTCAAGCCTCAAGTCAGACCTGACACAGAAACAAGTCAAGCCGGTCCAGGTGCCGAAGTCGACTCTCAAGGCAACACGCTTACTTTGAATCCTTCGATCGGGACAGGCTCTCGTGACACCCTCAATCCTGCAACCTCCTGCGGCCTAGTGTTTACATGGTCCCCAAACATCAAGTATCTTGTCTCGCCTCCACCAACTAACGTCGTTTATGGTACCGATACGTGGGCTGTGCGCAATGGGAAAGCAAGTGTGACAGCGCTTAGGGCCACTTTCGCCGCGGGAGGAGAGGGTGAAGAAGCTGTGGCTGGGGGGTCATGGGAATGGTAGAATACTCGAACTTTGCGAGGAAGTAAAATATCCCATTATAGGATTTTGGGGGAGCGGAAAGCGGGAGTCTTTCACTATCATATCCGGATGAATTGAGGTGCGAACATCCTATCCAAGTTTCCGACGTTGAATATATAGTCTTGTGATACAAGCACCAGCCAAGAGGTTGCCCTAATTATACCCTACCCAGGGCTTCCGAGAAGGAAAAGCACCACTAGAGACATCCAGTAAGGGAAGCTGAGTTTCGCAAGTTTTAGCTGACAGTTATATGCGACGCCGTGAGGTTAGTTGGTTAGGTTTATGTTAGCGACCCAACGTTCACACCATTTCCTAGGGTGGCTTGGCTGTTGGCGGGGTCAGATTAGACAGCGGGGACGGATTAGGCAGCAGGGGTGGCAACAGGTGACGCGGAGTCTTGGTGGAAGCCAGATATTGATATTAATGTTGCATCGATTTAATATTCCCCGTTGTTTGTGTGCGCGGAGCACAAACAATCATATATTTTACGTTTCCGTGTCCGAGGGTATATGTGAATTTTGGCCTGCAGTTGGTTTCAGAAACCATTTTGCGCGTTACAATTCGCATTCCAGTACGCATATATTCGGGTTTTAGCTTAGCAACAGGTGTCCCGCGCATTTGGTGCAACTACCTTTGGACGCTGTGCGCTTCCCAGTGTTTCGATAGGAGTAAGAGTCCCTATGCATTACTTTTACTACGACATTTCTACATCAGGATCGAGGTTATTATTTAGCTGTGAGCCCACAGTGCGTTAGCTCAGTATAATCTGACCGGAAGGAACAACTCACCGCCGCCAACACAGACGCCGCAACTGGCCGAGCCAGTGGATCGTGGTCCCAGCATCTCAGTAGATATTCCCACATCCGATTCGCTAGGTTGTTGGACTCAGGTAGCTCATCTGGGCGTTTCGGTGGCATTCCCTTGTAGATTGCCCCGTACACTCCCATATCATTGCGGTACTCAGCGTAAGGTACGTCGCCAGTGATTACCTCCTACGCCAATGGAGGCGCTTAGAACCTTACATCCATAACTCTCAGGACGATAACTTACGAGCATTGTCTGTTCAATATGACACCTCAATTAGTACGGCTATGAATAATTTCGAAGAACTGACCATTCCGAGCGCATATACATCAGACTCCTTACTCCTCGTTGCGGGGATCCGTCTTGAAAGTTCTTGATCTACCGATTCTTCTTGATCTTCTGATTCTGCTTGTAGCAGCTCAGGCGCCTACAGATAGTTTCTCAACAGAGTATTCAGTATTCAATAAATTACGCACCATCCATCGCAATGTCCCTCCCCCGGGTCGTGTTGTCGCAGAGAACTGAAGCGAGGCATCGGCCAGTATGGCATAGTCGAAGTCGCTGATCTTGAGCGTTCCATCGTCGGACACGAGGATGTTGTTCTAGAAACCAATATAAGAACGGACACGCTTTCTTTTTGGTAGCTCAGTCTGGACAACATGCTGAGACCTACAGCCTTAAGATCCCCGTGGACCTGGACTTTGGGATCAGCGTTCAGTCAAGGGAAGATCCAGCTCGTTGAAACTTGCCATGTCGATACCGTGTAAATAGGACACTCCAGAAGCGACTTGAACGCACTGTAACTCATTGTAAGCTGGTTGAGTTGGACGACTCAGAGCCGACGCACCAAAGTGTAACGCTCTATATTAGGGTGGGCTGAGATGTAATGCCTCAGATCGCCGTGTGCCATCCAGGAGGACACCATTCCGAGTCCATCTGGGAGCACAACCACACCCAATAACTTTTGAACGTTCACATGGTCGAGTTGTGACCACACGTGTACCTCTCGCACCGCGCGCTAGGGACAAATGTGCCTTCAGCCAGGGTAAACCTCAGTGGAAAAAGAGGGAGAACTTGCTTTTGTAGCCTTGTCGCCATCTTGACGTAAGATGTGTAGCCGAAGTGTCTTGACTGCGACAAGAGTACCGTCAACCATCGTCGCGCGTCGAACGTCGCCAAACCCTCCTGACGCGATGACAGCAGAGGTCGGATCGACGTGAACGGATGATGTCAGGTCGTTGCACCCGTGTTGCACCAGACATTCGAACATTTCCTGGGCGGACTATGGTATAGACGAGGGATGAGCTCCAGGGTATCATGTATGTAGATTGAAGAATTACCATGTTACTGGTTATCACGTCGAACGAAGGTGCGCTCTGAGGCCCATCCCAATCAGGGATCAATTCATCGGTCTCAGGCGCCTTCCATACGCATATGGATTTGTCATCCGAGCCAGAGACGATGTATTTACCGTCGGAAGAGAAAGCTACCGAGTTGACCCCATCAGAATGCATCATTATAGGCTCGCCTACGAGCACGCCAGTGAGTGCGTTCCATAAACGGATGGTTCCGTCCGATGAACCAGCAATAACGAGGGTGCCCTTGGGTGAGAACGCCACTGACCCGAAAGTCTTAGTGTGTCTGAGCGGCTCGACTATGGGAGTGCCAGTGTGTGCGTCCCAGATTTCGATACATATCCCTGAGACAAATGCCATGAGATTGTTGTCCGGCGAGAACCTGGTCGACGAGATAAAAAAAGAACGTCCCCTGATTGGAGCAAGTATTGGAGCACCGGTACGCGTGTCCCAAACACGAGCGGTCCCGTCCCCCGCGCCAGAAGCAATGAGAGAACTGTCGGGCGAGAACGCGACCGAATATACTGACTGAGTATGACCTTCGAGGGGCTCGCCTATGGGATCCCCGGTTCGTGCGTCCCACATAATAACGGTGTTGTCCGCGGAACCAGATGCGATACGAGTACCATCATTAGAGCATGCCACCGCGAGCACTGTCCCGTCATGTCCCATGAGTGGCTGACCGATAGGAGCGCCGGTATGTGCATCCAATATACGAAGAGTAGCTTTGTCTGGAATAGATATAATGCGATTATCATCATGTGACCAACACACATCTGCGCGTCCGTGTAAATTAGCCCCTGGACGTCCTAGAATAAGAGCCCCAGTTTGCAAATCCCAGACACGAAGAAGATGTTCCGATGTCACGGCGGCGACGCGAGTGGCATCGTGGGAAATTGCAATCGAATGAACGTAACCGTCTGTATTCCATCGTAACAGTGGTGCCGCATCATCCGAAGCCATAGCTAAGCGCTGGAGTCACCGTGGGCGCTTCAGGAACGCAAAATGGGTGGTGAGAGGTATGTAACGTGTGAACGTATTGTTGTGTGGTTTAATGCGCTAGCCCTAGAAGCAAGAGAAAAGAATGGGTCATAGGCGCAAGGGCAAAGGATGTTGTGGTGGTGATTAGCCGAACACGCATTCGGCAAAATAGCATTGCCACCGACACGGAATCAGATACGTTACCGTTACACAGGGTAAATGTTCCCGTTATAGTATGCTACCTAGAACAATTATATACCCGTCATGTCCTGCGAATGGCTTGAATGTATGAGCGCTAGTGTATGCCACCCATACTCTATCGCGTTCCATCTGGGGATTTAATCTCATATCAATATACAGCTAAGTAACATCACTAAAACTTGGGTGTGAAGGAAATTGTTTGGTCATGTAGAGTAGTGCAACAAGATGTGTACATACTCCCCAGAAGCTGCTGAAAGAAAATATGGGGCAGGGCTGAAACGTAAAGTATGCTTATGCTTGACAAATCAAGTCCATAGAAATGGAAAAATACAGAGTAGAAATATGCGCAGAGTATTGGCTGATGAGAGAGTAAGTGTTCGGGTAAGCTTGTATGTATTTAGCAAATACGAATTGAGAATCAGTAATATGAGTCTCTACATGGTTGAGACTGTAAGTGTGGCTGAGATTAGTGTTTTCTCATGAAATATGAAACCTGGTAGTGAAGAAATGTGGTGTTCAGAGTGCTTTAATGTTGTCAGAAATATGTAGATGAAGACTGAAATACCTTAAATATGGAAATCCACCTTTATGATTTGGCTGATCGAAAGTATAGAGTAGTACAATATGGTGAGATTCAAAATATGGGTGTGAAAATATGTGTGCTGAAATCTGGAAGTGCATACAACACCACTCAGGCAAAATCAAGGTTGCTAACTAGCTCACAGGAGAACCACGAGGTTCTCCCAAGGCTCGCTGTGCTCAAGTAGCACCAATATGGTGCTCGGGAGCGCTCGGGAGTACCCGTATGCCGCTAAGTAGCACCTATATGCGGCCTAGCAGTGCTCAGGAGCATGCTGTGGTGCTTCTGTGTGCTCATGAGAACCACAGTACCCCGTCCGGTCCCCCTTGTGGATAGCCCAGGACTAAAAATATATAAGTGGAACATGGGTGGTAAACGTGCACTGAGCGACATGCAGACGGCCACCCCCGCAAGAACGTGGGTCACCGGTTGTAGCTTAGTCGGACTTGGTTTGCAGGGACTGGTGAGAGCAGAAAGATAATTTTATTCAAGGTAAATGTTGTGTACACATGTACAAAATAGATGAGACTTGGTGGTAGCGGCGGTGTCGCAAAAGAAACAATAATAGGCAACATTTCAAGGGTACGTGTGCGATAATTGGAGCGATGGAGCGACAGTCCGAGAGTCAGAATGTGAGGGTGGGGGCACGTATGTTGAGGTGCAAGAGCACGTAGGTGGGAGTCAAGATTCGACGCATGTGAATCGCATTTGCTAAGTGCGTCGGCCGTCTGGTTGAAGCCAAGGTACTGAACGGTGTGTGGATGGTCGAGATCGCGCAGGGTGTCGCTCTCTGACTTGAGCGCGTTGACGACAGACATTTGTCTTGAATCATTTCGGTCGCTTTCCGTCCTGGGGAGCTCGACTTGCTTCACGGCAATCATGTCTCCGGTCGTCAAGTTCAAAGCGTGGTACACCCGTCCAGAGCTGCCTCGCCCAATGAGTTGACCCCTGACCCACTTGAAGGTAGCTGCAGACCTCCAGCATCAATACAATATCATGACCACACGATCTAGCCACTTACGTCGTTGGCGGCCCTCCGGAATGGTCTCTGGTATATTCGGCGACGAGTTATTGACCGACGCACTCCCAGGCGTAACCTCTTCTGCGCGTCCTCCCCACATCTTCGCGTTCCTCTTCCTCATAATCGTCGACTGTGGCACAATTGTCCCTGCTATAGGGGTAGCGACCGGAATCATAGGGGGCGCTTCGCCGGTGATGGGCGACGTTCCGCCCGAGGGCGCATCAATGACGGGCTTGTCGAGGTCGTGATTCGGGAAGGACTCTTCGAGCTTTTCGTACATCTCCTCGGCGTGGGGACGGATATCCCAGCTCTGCGACCCGTGGTTTGACGATTGCTGCGAAACGAGCGGTGGCCGACTCGCCACTGTGTCTCCGCCGCTGCCGCTTCCCGAACCCGAGCCAGTGGCATTCAGCGTAGTCTTCTTGCGCACCTCGAGGGGGAGAGTAGACGCGAGAAGCGTTCCTCCTGCGTTGACGCTGAACTCGAATCGGCTTGAGAAGACGGCCTTGACCCATCAATCTGCACGCGCAAGCCTGTCCTCATTGCGGAACTGCGCACGAGACGAGCGTTGAACCATTCCCACCACCTGAAGAAACAGAAGTTCCACGGGTTGGAGCCTTCTGAGCCACAGGCCAGAACAGAGTCGCACTTCCCTCGTCGCTCCCGCTATTGTTGTCACCCAACTGATTCAGCGCGTCGGCTCAGCCCTACGCGTAGCACATCGTCCGAGTTACGCGTCGGCTCACCGTAGATCTACGCGTTGATTATTGCAGTTGCAGCTCACCTCCGCGTCGATGACCTACGCGTCGATTGTGAGCCTGGCTCAATGGCGCGTCACCACGCTCCGGCGTTGTGGTGAAGCTTCAATGAGAACCAGCACCCTTTTTAGCACTACATACATGTATTTTTTAAACTAATTGATATCGCATGAATGATCATACCCCTCAACGCGTCTTTCGGTGTAGTC
>JANWGL010002017.1:0-13805 GCA_025200755.1 Ceratobasidium sp. C01
GTCTATGCCCCAGCGTGATCATGGCCTCGCAAGATCAAGGACGACCGTTTATGATAAGCAATTATCTTGATCTCGCTAGTCTTTCAGCTTCATCTGGGGCGTCAAAAATTCTCGCCCGTAGGCTAGCGACAGAACTACATGGGTCGAAGTCTCAGAATGGAAAATATGGGTTTGAATGTCCCACGTTTTGCGGCGCGACAAGAATCGAGAACGGGTGGTATGATACGTGGGAAGAAGCATACAGCGCGATGATTGGAGGATTATTGGACAAACTAGAAAGTAGGGGTGCCCAGAGGGAACTATGTGAGAAGGGGAGGGAGGTTCAGAACCGGTAAGTCAATATTTCTGGTCAAGTTAAAACCATCGCTAAACGAGCCAGGAACTAGAGTGATACCTCATTATCTTGGAGATCGACTCAAAGAAGTGCAACCAGTTCTTTGCCACGGTGATCTCTGGGTAATTAAGATTATTATTTTGAAAGCCCCAAATTCACACACTCCTTCAGAGCGGAAACGTAGGTGCGGATGCCAGCGGTAACCCGGCAATCTTCGACCCTTCAAGTTATTACGGCCACAACGAGTCGGAGTAAGTTTGCCGCCCTACGGATGCTAGCAAAACTAGATTGAACATCCTTCCCCTATACAGCCTAGCCATTGGCCGAATGTTCGGTGGATTCTCGTCAGCTTTCTACGACGAATATCACTCCCATCTTCCCAAATCGGAACCCGTTGAAGAGTACGACGAGAGGCTGAAGCTTTATCAACTCTTCCACTACCTTAACCATACCGTTCTCTTCGGAGTGAGCGATATTTTGCTAGTCTTGCTTGCTTAAGTTCTAACAGTACCTATCGATTAGAGCGGATACGCCGACCAGTCCATGTCCTTAGCAAATCAGCTGTTAAAATCGGTCCCAAAATAGGATATAAGTTGTCTTATAGCTTAAATACCGTGTTCTGAGCCGGTCGCCGAGCATCGTAGCTGCTTCCAATGCAAAAAGAAATCCTTAAATATAACGTTTATGGGGTTTCTTCGTGTTCTTGTAGAGCCAGGTGACATTTCAGAAGGAAGCTGGTGGCGTGGTGTGAGGCAGCGATCGAGAGCAGCACAACGACGAGCAGCGTTAACGACGGTAAGTTCCGTTACCAACTCACCTACGCTCAGTAGAAGGATCACATAACATTCTTAAGCGGGTTCGACGCAGGAGAGAGGCTCAAATAACGGAAGAAAGCTCCCTTTGATCAAGGACAAAAAAAATAAAGCCAATGAAGGTGGTAGCGAAGATGCCGGACATGGCCACCCGCACCGAGCACGAGCTATAGGGATACAACCCCTAGATATGTCTGCTTATAACGCCTAGGATATAAAAAATATTTATCAGCATCACTGAGCTCTGAGAATTGATCGAGTTCGCCCCCGAGTTGGATCGGTGTACAAAGCTAGATTTTGTCGAGTTTGCACGGGCCCAGCTGAGGGAAGAAGGATAGAATACCCGCCAGCTAGGTTTGTCCGGAAAGTTACCAGTTAGCCTTTTCGTGAACCTAGATTTTCGTGCGCTAGTCTCATTTTATTATTTTTGAGTGAGCCGCGTGAGAGCCAGGTCACAACCGAGCGAGCGAGTTGAATGAGGCGGAGAGTAACCAAAGTGAGCAATCCAGGTCGAAACAGATATCTCCATGAAACTGGAAGGATTCAGGAGGATTCACAAGCCTACACAAGCTGTCTTTGAGTTGGCAAGGGTAGAGCGCAAAATAAAACGAGTCGGAGAGATTTCGCCGGGTCAATTCACGTGACATAGGGATCACCTCGAAGGACGATTCCCCTTTATTGATTTCGGATTAGTGCTCTTCCTCTTAATCTGCAGCGAGATTGGCTAAGGCGTCTTACGTTGAGAGATAGCGTAGGGCAATCGAGGTATCAAAGTCTCTTAACTTGAGTTAATAAGCTGCACATTTGCCTCAAAAGGTTACATGTCAACACGCCACCATATTTTGAGATGGCCGAAGATATAAGTTCCATTCCCCGAGAGGGCAATGCATAAGGAATTGGGTAACCGTGAACTCCCACAAGTGGGAACCATAGCACCTATCGATTTCAATGCATCACCGTTGATCATTGGGTTCGGGCGGATTGCTCTAAGCATGATAATTTATTAGGATGAAGCGAGTTGCACAATTTGGTGAACACGAGATGATTCGGGATATCTATGGTGCGTATTTCTACGCCGAGGCAGACAATTCGACATTCACTATAAATGGCGTTTATACAACAACCCATCGGACTATGTCGGACTACTCACCGTGAGGATCAGTGGGCTTTCCTACTTGGTCTGCCAGAGTTGGCTGGTCGATCGGGACCATTATCGCATCGTCGTCGTCATCGCTTAAAAAGGTGTACATTCGGCACTCGACGTTACCCCATCGCTGCAAACAGTCCCTATGAATATATTGCCAGGTGAGCGATAAAACACCAACGCACCGACAATGACATTACAATCGCTGGATCAGTCGATCGACTACGCCCATCAATTTCTCGGAATATGCCACCATGGCCAACGAGCACGATATTCTTCTCTGGTCGTTCACGTACGTACTTGCGTACCCATTTCGCGCGAGCGGCCAATGCCTCAGCCGTTGGGGCATAAAACCCTTGATTTTTGTTCCAGTCATCGGTTAACGGGCTCCAGTCGACTCCATTTGCAGTGAAATCTTTGAACTCGTCGGTCGCCTCTAGCACCGCCCGATCTGAACCCGTATCGCAAGGAAAGTCATGTGTCTCTTGAAGTTGAGGGAGTAAGATAACTTTGCCTTGGGGCGCTAATCGTTCGAAAGCTTTTGGAAGGGCAAGGAGCGTGGTAGATAAGGTTCTACGAAACGCCGAGGTCAAGATGACTTCAGGGACGTTCTGGAAGTAGGGATCGACCCGGGCGAAGTCTATGCATTGCTGCCGCCCTAGTGGAGTCAACATAGCATCATGAACTACGTTCGTCGAGAAGCAATTCAGTTTCAGTTCAACGTAAATTGAATTATGCTCACTAGAAAAGTCCTCATTGACGCTGTAAAGTGGCAACGCGTTAGTTTCGAGGTAGATTCTGGGCTTTAGTAATCGGAACCAACTTGTGTTCAGCTTGCCCATGACGCAAGAGGTAAACTCGCTTAGAAGACATGAATAAGTGGAGGGAGTATGGGATTGTTGTACAAGCGGGTGAGTGAGGAGAGAGCGATGGAAGTTAATCCTGTGCGTCATCTGAAATCGGGGACATATAAAAGGGCACTAGGTGACGTAAGCAGGCGCTTTGAGGGTCCGAGACTCAACTGCTGGGCGGGGCATTTGTTCAATCATTCAAGAGCCACAACAAGCGAGAAAGATGAGGGGGATGAGACTCAATGGCGTACATGGAATTACAGCTGGATAATATACTACACAAGTCAAAGTCTATTGCGCGTATGCCAACGATGAGGTTCGGAACATAAACTGGAAGCTGTACTGTTTCGTGTCAGCGTCCCAGTGAGACCAGTTCCAGTCGGGGTTTTCCTCCGCATCCTCAATCTCGCGTGCTGGGATTCGGAAGGCGATACTTTCATACGGCTCTGCAGCAACCTAGTGGCAGATTAGAATCCTTGTAGACGAGAATACGGGACGGACTCACAATTAGGTACTGATACGCTCGATTCGGTTGTTCCTTCTTCTGCTCCCATGCGCTCATAAACCGACGTCGAGGTAGAACGCCTTCCCTGATCTGGGGCAGGTGGACCTGTACCATCATACCCTCCTTGGCGCCACCACCACCCACCATTGCGGCAGTGAGAGCATCGCGCACCTTTGTAACTCTGTAGCCGGGACGACCAATTTTGATGAACATTTTGCGTTGTACCGTGCTGGCTGGAGCCGGTGCGGTGATCAACTGCGTGTCTTTTGCATCGCGAGCCGCACGCCGCGCGAGGTTGGTTTGATGTTTTTTGCCTTGCGTGTGCGCGAGGTAAGATCCTTCATTTGTATGGAGGGTCAGACACAGGCGGCATTCGAGGGAGCCCAGGTGGTTGCGAAGGATATATGGGTCCTAAGAAACCGAGACCATTAGCGGCGCGAAAGAAAAATGAGGACGCATCAACGCACCTTAGCAAGGTCAATCGTCTCAAGCGCGAGCTTGCGCAACCGTTCCCTTCGGTCCACATTTGCTTCTGAGGCGCCAGCAACTCCGCCTCCTCCAAATTTGCTACCAACACGATTCTAAAAAACGATCAGAGTTGCCTCTGGGCTTCAAAGTGTTTACAGACGTACCTGGTAATCTGAGAGAGGTTAGCAAATCTGGGACTTGTAAAAGACTGAGCAGTGGGACTCACCCATGGTCGTTGAGAAACAAGTCCTCCTGATCACGTGGTCGAAACATGTCCTAATTTGAATTACTTTTGTAAGGATCTGGTGTTCCGAGTCATCCAAGGCGGGAGCGGGCTATCGCGACACTTAAGAGTAGATATTATTAGCACAGAGTCTCATGCATACATCTCACATGTTACCTCCCAATCCAACCCTGTTCTATGTAAGGCTACCCGTGGTGCATCCGACTTCACGCCCTGGCTCGATGTTTCTTTCCCGGCTTGTTCTTTTCGTTCGCTAAGGTGTGTCTCTTTTCACCCCTGTTACTCCAAAAATTTATTTAATCGCTGCCCCGACATATCCTTGGTATTTCCCCCTAGGATTGCGTGGTTCGTGCGTAGTGTCTGGTTGCTGCGACAACCCAACTCCCTTAACAGCGGGCTATACTTGTTGATCTATGTTGAATAATTCATTCAAAATCTCCAGCCTCTGGAATCTGGTAAAACAGGCACATATGCGTCCGGCAGAAGTCCATAACCAACTCGTACACCCTCGGAAACGTTCGATTCTAACTTTTATTTACATTCACCCTGAAAATTGAAAGAATTTACCGGGCGCCTCCAATCATTCCGTTAGGTCTCTATCCATTGTTGAAGAAGTTCTTTATGCTTCTCTGACCGTGGAGCAATTGAGCATTCAAATGGAAGGGGGCGACTGTGAACGTGGTAGGAATTGAATGTTATCTTGCTTTTGGAGCGTCTGAAACACCTACCTAACCAGCTCATTGGTAGTCATCTCTCCTTTAGGTATGACCGGAACCCTATTACTGTCGCACATGGGTCGTATATCGAAAACGGTTAGGAGTGTAGCAATGACGATGAACAACGTTGACTCCGCGAGGTGAACTCCGGGGCAGCTCCTAGATGATTCAATATGTTTAGTCGATTCTGAGATTTACCCACCGAAAGCATACCTTCTACCAAAGCCAAAGGCGGAAGCCTCTGGCACTGAGGGATCGAGAAAGCGGTCAGGGTTGAAGTTATCCGGATCCGGGTATACGTCTTCGTCATTGTTCATTGCCCTATAGGTGTGCCTAAGTTTAGCTAACGGGGTTGATAGCACGCAAGTGAAACGAGGGAGACTGACCATATATTCGCTACTCTAGATTGAATGGTGAGCCAAATCAAAAATTACAAGCGTATTCAAGCATACTAACAAGATGGATCCTTTAGGAATATGATACCCATTATATTCGTCATCGCGAATACATGCGTGAGCTACACCTGTGGGGGCGAGTGAGTATTTGTCAAATACATCGTCTGTATGGGACGCTCGTACCAACAGGAGCAACAGTTCTCTAACGAACTACTTCCTTCACAATATTGCATACATAAGGCAGTGACGCTTGATCTTCCATCTCAGGGAGCCGAACTCCTTCGAGAAGAGCGTCCACTTCCTTCTGTCCTTTGGTCTGCACCTCTGGGTTCAATATCATAGCTAGGACGAAGACAAGTGCACTGGCAGAAGACTGTGATAAGGGTACAATCTCAGCAGCTGAAATTCAGAGTCAATTGTAGGGACTTACAGTATCGGCTCCCGCTATGGATACCAAATTTTATGAGCTATTGTTGAAAGTATATAAGTCAAAAGCTTACCACCAAACAACGTTCCGGTCGCCCAACGAATAATGTCTTCCTGCTCTTCTTCGTTGTCCGAAGACTGCTGGTTCCCTAGTTGGGTCAGTAAGTGCTTGAGCATCGAAGGGGGGGCATTTCCCGAAGCCTGTATCGCAACAATAAGATCACATATTCAAGTGGATAGATAAAAGGGACGTACCAATTGGTTCCTAACCCAATTGAATGGCTCATTCAGCATGGTCTCTTTGTCGGCACGCCAGGTATCCGCCTTTCTTTTCCATTCCGTTCCCGGAAACCACGAAGGCACATGTTCGAGCCAAGGGAGAAAATTAACATAGAAATCTAGACGCACAGTTTACCGTGAGTATTCTTGTATGAGTTAAATCGATACTCACTCCCAGGTATTGCAGATTCACTAAGGCCTTGGAAGGCAGTTTCCACTACCTTTACCAGACTATCGTCGGCGGTAGTAACCTCATACCCGTACACGGACGACAGCAAAGTAGATCCCGCCATCCTATTCATATCATCGGTCAGCCGCGAACAGCAGGAGTAGTTATGGATAATTTACCTCCTGAATTCATCCGAAATGTTACCGGGGTTATCAATGAGTCTCTGCAGCGCAAGACGGGACTGTTTTACCACCACCGGCCAGAGGCCTTTGCTCGCTTGTTTATTCAGAACTTCGTGCGACATTCGGCGTTGATTTCTCCATCGCT
This sequence comes from Ceratobasidium sp. C01, assembly GCA_025200755.1. Classification (NCBI taxonomy): domain Eukaryota; kingdom Fungi; phylum Basidiomycota; class Agaricomycetes; order Cantharellales; family Ceratobasidiaceae; genus Ceratobasidium; species Ceratobasidium sp. C01. The sequence goes on from JANWGL010002017.1 coordinate 6,671, forward strand.
CTCCATACGGCAAAAATCCGGTGTTGTTTTGCCATCCCGCTCTGAGCGGTCGGTACTATAAGTCCCTGAAGTACTTTATAATGCACAATTCTGCTCACAGATTTGGATTGCAAAGCATTGGCATATGGGGACGATCCGAATATATCGAAGATCGTTTAGCGAGGAGCTCGTTTGCTGTCTCCGCTGAGTTGATCACAATCGTGACCTGCCCCATTACAGTAAACGAGACGAGGTCACCTGAGAACAGGTACGGGTATATTAGAAACACAATAACTGCTCGACTTGTGGATGGACTCACTTTGAAGGTCTCTTCCCCATTGCTTATACACTTTATGCTCATCTGAAGATGGTACAGAGCGTAGATGACCAATGAAGAAGTCGGATTTAGGCGAAGGAGGCAAAGGAAGGGTAGTTGTCTTCCTTTTACTTGAATAAGCCCATGTGAAAACCACCCATAGTGCTGCTACCCCTAGAACTACGTAAGTGTCTGGCATAAGTAACAGCGATCGCTTTGAAAGAAGGGGAACTGTTGGATGGAGTAGACTCGGGGGTTGCTCATTATATACCCTATGAAATCTGCTCCAGAGAACACGTGAATATATCCTCGTCTTCGAAATACTTGGTTATCCAGCGCCCCTAAGAGCACTTGCATTCTTTGAGGGTCGGGTACAGAGCTTCGGCACATCTGACACGATTTGCGTTCGACAGGCTCGTTCTTTAGACCGACGTAACTTTAAAATTTACCGCCTATCCACTCTGTGAGCTACGCGAGGGATCCGAGCTACTATCGAAGGGTTGTAAAGGATTGACTCAGAGATCTCGGGGTGGAATGTCCGTAGTTTTCCTGATGCTCCATTGTGTTCCGTGATGTAGAAGGTAGTTATACGGATAGTGAACCTCCTTCCACTTCTTAAGGTTTGGGGTAGTTCTTTTTTTATTATTGACAAAAATCTAGTATTTCAGTCACCTTGGGGCTACACCATATTTCACGACGCTGTTTAGGCGGAGAAAACAAATCTACTACAAAAGTGAGAGAGAAAGCCAGGTAGAGAGCGGGCGCGAGGCCAAAAAACTGGTACACAAAAGACGAAATGGTATCTTAAACTGATGATTCGGTCATTGTGGTCACTATAACAGGGTAGTTCTTGAAGGACAGGCCTACAGAAATGGATTAAGAAATAGCATAGCTATCTGTCCACTGGGGATAATAAAAGTATCATATTGGCGAAAGCTCAACCTTTTTATTGTCGCCCAGTGATGAAAGCCAGATCAGGAGCTAGCATAAAATACCTGGCTCTGACTCAGTCCCTACCTAGTATACTTATGATTCAAAATCGTAGAATTGTTGAAGGTCGGAATCGCGATTGTTTTTACAAGGTAATGCAACAAGCTAAAACAGCACAAGTGTGAGTCAATTATTAATTAAACCTGCAACGTGTCGTAAGAGATACTGGGTATACGTTAGTATCAGGTGTGCCAGGCTCGTTAATCAAATTTATGAGGACAGGATCTAGTCGGGTGCGGCATGCATGCGGATTAGGCGACACGTCTACGCCCATTTTACTCGCCCGTTTACAGTCTCACGAATAAAAACACTGGCATATACCCTGATATATATCACTGGAAAACGTTATTGGCTATTATCTCGAGGAATCGAGATAATCCCTGAAGATAATATCGTTTCGATATATCGAGATTTCCCGTTCGGGGATATCTCGATATATGTGCGTTCTCAAGCGAGGAATCTCTGTATATGGGGACTCAAATTATCGATATAAAATACATGATATTAATTAACCTTATACCTAATACACTCCCGTCATTCCGCTAAGTCTCGCTGTACTTCGCGTCAATCCCCCTCAGAACTGTTTAGTCAGGATGTGGATCATTTCAAGTAAGATAAAGTACCTTGAAGTAGGGTTGCCATCACCTAGGCGTAGCCAACCAACACTGCAGAGGGGACGCGTGAGAGTGGTGGTGAGAGCTATCTTGGAAGTCTCTTCTAAGCGTTGAGTGAGCAAATCCGGCTTGGGAACCGAAGGAAGATGGTTTGAGGCCTACCATTTATCATAAGTAAACCATGGGGGCCGCTCCTGTACCCAAGTGCTTCGGGAATGCGGAGTGAGTTACTCAATGGCTACTCCAACGTCTGGAGCAAGGTCCCAAGAGCGCTAAGGGCTGGCACGATATCTGATGAGTGGTGTGTAAGTCCTACTATTCTATCAAGCATACACTCGCACCTGATATTCATAGGATCCCGGCGAACTGTAACTAAAGATCAGTTTAATAATCGGCTTGACTAATCTGTTAGGGAGGCAGACCGGTAGGCCAAACAGGGGACATCAATGGGGCACGTGGCGTTGAGAATGTCCTGGATAGAACTTCTCCCGGGTACTAGATACCTAAATACGTGTCAATGTAGGAATGGAGAAACGGGAAAAAATGATGCAGAAAGAAACGGAAAAAGGGAAATTTGAGAGTCGCAAACCAAAAAGGTCGAACAACATTCACTGCTTACCTGAACCAGACGCCTCTCTGACCACTTGAACCCGTAGTCGCCGCACCAATCTCAAGCTTCTTCCCTCACCTTCCTTCTCTTTATGTAGATCGCTTTCCCCTTTCAAGTCGAGCTCGGCGCCTGCTTGATTATCTTCTCAGCTGGATATTGCTGGATTCAACCCCCTACAGCCGAACTAGAGTCGGCGTACACTGCCTTGAATTTTACTCTTCCAATTTGCCATCCAGTGCTCGCTGGGTAAAGTAAATCAATACTTGAAGCAAAGGTAGATGTCAGCTGCATAAACCACTCAGCAGGAGAACGCTCCATCTATCCCACAAGAGGATTACTTACCTACTACGCTTCTTCACAAGCCACCATAGCCCTCGGGTCGTTTGTTAACTTGTGTAAGAGTCCTAACGGTAGCGCACAGAGTATAGAATATGCCAAAACCTAGATAGAAGCTGAGGAGTGGCGGGTAGTGGGGAGGTGAAGCCGATAGTTCTGTAGTGGTCGTAAGGTCGAAGTCGAGGTTAGGGTTGGCTTCACGCACGCTTAGGTCATTGAACGACTTAGGCGATGAAAATTTAGGGTTGTATATTATATGCTATTTAGACGCTGACAGTTCATGTGGCCGGAATCCCAACATATATATTATATTATGTGTAGGAAGACACTGAATCCTCACGGATTATCTCGATTCATCGAGATAATAGTCTGTATCGTTTTCCAGTGTATATACTCTAGTGATTCACCGTATTACATTATCTTGGATTCTGTCATTCTCTGAGGCAGAATTGCTCCAGGCCTAATTTCAAATCTGCATTTCGTCCCAAAACGGAAGAAGGTTTGATATCCAGGTAAAGATCATTGAAGGCTGAGTGAGCCATTGCGATACTTGAGAATCATACCCGCGTAGTGTCACATTATAGACACTTTTATTGTAATTCCCGATATAGTCATTATTCCACCCGAAGGTACTTACCGCACACTGGGCTTCACGCCTTCATTTGAAAATTCTTGATCGGCCCCATCTGCCTACTGAGGTATTTCTCTATTCGCTCTCGTTACTCTACCCATATGTATAGTTGCCGTACCGGCTTATCTTTAGCCTTCTCCTCCCAGATTGCCTCACATTGATCATAGCGCTTGCTTGTCGCCTCGTTGTTTAAACATGAATCGTGACCTCGAGTAAAACGACAAAAGCTAGGTATATGCGTTAGACCGAACCCATAACCAAGAAATCAGGTCCGAAGATATGTTTAATCCAGACTTTCATTTACATACGCTCTCAAAGTTGGGACCTTTAGGCAAGAGTTATCGTGCCATCCCACTAATTTCTTTCAAGTCTCCGCCCATTGTTGAAGAAGTTCCTTGTGCTTCTCCGAACGCGGAACAATCGAGCATTCAAATGGAATCGGGCGACTGTGAACTCGGAATAAGTTAAATTCATACTATTGAAACATCTGAAACACCTACCTAACAAGTTCATTGGTAGTCATCTCCCCTTTAGGTATGACAGGAACCCCATTGCTATCGGACACAGCGCGTATATCAAAAATGGCAAGGAGTGTCGTAATGACGATGAACAACATTGACTCTGCGAGATGAACCCCTGGACAGCTCCTAATACCCAATACGTTCACTTAGCTCAAAGATTCGCCGATCAAAAGCGTACCTTCTACCAAACCCAAAGGCAGGGGAATCTGGGACTGAGGGATCCAGGAAACGGTCGGGGTTGAAACGATCCGGGTCCGCGTATATGTCCTCGTCATTGTTCATTGCCCTATATTGTGCCGAATATTAGCTGCAAAGGTTTATAGCATGCAAGGAATGGTGAGGCCTGACCATATATTTGCCACTCTGAAATACAGCATATGGTTAGCCAAATCGGAAATAGAAGTGCACTCTAGCGCACTGACAAAATTGACCCTTTAGGGATATGATACCCCTTGTATTCGTCATCGCGAATGCATGCGTGAGGCACACCTGTGGGCATAAATGAATTATAGCGCAAGTCGCCTTCAAGCGTACACTCGTACCGATAGGAGCGACGGTTTTCCAACGAACTACCTCCTTCACGATATTGCATACGTAAGGCAGGGACGCTTGATCTTTCATCTCAGGCAGCCGGGCTCCCCCGAGAAGAGCGTCGACCTCCTTCTGTCCCTTGACTTGTACGTCTGGATTCAATATCATAGCCAGAACGAATACAAGCGCACTGGAAGCAGACTGGCAATCGCGTAATCTCAGCAGCAGGAATTCAGAGTCGATTGCGAACACTTGCCGTATCGGCTCCCGCTGTAGATACAAGGTTGTGTAAGCCATGATTACAATCCGTTCGTATTGAATGCTCACCGCCAAACAGGGTCCCCGTTGTCCAACGGATATAATCTTCTTGTTCTTCCTCGTTATCCAATGGGTTGTTTGCAAGTCGAGTTAATAGGTGTTTGAGCATTGAAGGAGAGGCATTTCCAGATGCCTGCACAGCAAAGTGAAGGAAATATATGAGTAAACGTGTATACCGCGTACCAATTGTTTCTTGGTCCAATTGAATGGCTCGTTTAGCATAGCTTCTTTGTCGGCACGCCAAATGTATGCCTTTCGTTTCCACCCAGCTCCAGGGAACCATGCGGGTACATTTTCGAGCCACGGAAGGAAGTTAACATAAAAATCTAGATGTACAACTTCCGGTGAGCATCTCCTCCTGCTTTGAAGTTCAGACTTACTTCCAGGTATTGCGGCTTCACAAAGGCCATGAACTGCAGATTCCATTACCTTTATCAGCCTATCATCGGAGGTAGTAACCTCATATCCATACACAGCCGACAACAGAGTAGATCCTGTCATTCTATGCGCATGCTTAGCCGACGAAGAACAGCGGTAGCGTCGATAACTTACCTCTTGACTTCAGCTGAAAAGTTATTGGGGTTATCGATGAGCCTCTGCAGAGCAAGCCGAGATTGCTTTACGATCACCGGCCAGAGGCCTTTGCTCGCTTGTTTGTGTAGAACTTCGTGTGACATTCGGCGTTGATTTCTCCATCGTTCCCCATATGGTAAAAACCCAGTGTCATTTTGCCATCCCACCCTGGACGTTCGACCTCGTAAGTTCTTGAGATAACTCACACTGCCGGATTCTTCTCACAGATTGGGATTGCAAACCATCGGCATACCAGGGCGATCCGAGTATATCGAAGATCGCTTTGCGAGGAGCTCGTTTGCTGTCTCCGCCGAGTTGATCACAATCGTAACCTGTCCCATTACGGTGAGCGAAACGATATCACCTAGTTGCGCACCCGATCTGGTTAGAGAACAAAAACTGCTGGTCTGATTGGTAGACTCACTCTGAAGCTGTTTCCCCCATTGCTTGTATACCTTATGCTCAGCCGAGGATGGCATGGAGCGCAGATGGCCAATGAAAAAGTCGGATTTAGGCGAAGGAGGCAAAGGTCGGGTAGATGTCCTTTTTTTTCTTGAATATACCCACGTAAATATGATCCATAGTGCCGCTGTGCCTAAGATTATGTAGATGTATGGCATGAATGAAATCGATCGCTTTCAGAGGGGAGCTGTTGAAGGGGGTGATCCAGGCATTGCGTGTCATATATGCTATGAAATCTGCCCTAGGGAACCTGTGAAGATCTCATCATCTTCGGAAATGTTCAGTTCTCTAGCGCCCTCAAGAGCGGTTGCATATCTCGAGGGAAGCATGTATCGTTTTGATATATCTGATACGCCTTGCGCCCGAAAGGCTCGCCCTTTAGGCCGACCTAAATTTAGAGCGCATTGCGCATCCACCTTACGAGGTACGCGAGGGGTCTAAGCTGCGGTCGAAGCGCCGCAAAGCATCATTACAATAGAGATATCTCGCGGTGAGATGCCCGCAGTTGCTCTAGTGCTACGTCATGCTTTACGTTGCAGAAGCTAATTTAGCGGATAACGAACCCCGTTTCCTGTACCTAAAGTTTGGGGTACTTTATTCGTACGACCTTTGCGCGTCGTCCCCTGTCCCCCGAAAGGTCGACGCGACGCGGTTTTTTGATCTGTCCCCTGTCCCACTATTTAGCTGACGCCGGGGGGTGGACTTTCCAAATCTAATTCTCATTTCTTTGTCGGCGAATCTGGGTATTCTACGACGCGGCATAACACCAATCTGACAACCTTTGTCCCCTGTCTCTCGGCTGCGCGACGCGGGGGGGGGGCAGTGAAATCAGCACATGCAAACAACTATTAGCGCTCAGCGCCTTTATTCAAGCGAGGCGAAAGCCATAATGGTACACCACAATACGAGACTGCTGCAAATTTTTCAGACCCCCAGAGTGGCCTCACAAAAACAAATCGAATTGATTCAGGCCTCCACCCACTCCTGGAGAAGTTTTCTGTGCTTCTCCGACCGCGGAACAATTGAACATTCAAATGGGAGCGGGCGACTGTGTACATAGTAGCAGTTAAGGTTCGTCCTGCCTTGGAGCCTCTGGATACTTACCTAACAATCTCATTGGTAGTCATGTCTCCTTTGGGGATGGTAGGCACCCCTTTGTCGTCGCACAGAGGCCGTATATCAAATATTGCTAGGAGGGAGGCAATGGTAATAAATAGAGTAGACTCCGCAAGATGAACTCCGGGGCAGCTCCTA
>JANWGL010002018.1:0-27556 GCA_025200755.1 Ceratobasidium sp. C01
CCTGGTATGCTCAATAACCTGGGGAACTCTCACCTAGTCCTGTTTGAGCGTCTTGGTGAGCTTGCAGACATAGAGCGAGCAATCCAGTACCAGACCCAGGCAATCTCGCATACCCCGGATGGGCACATGTCAAAACCTGACATGCTCAACAACTTGGGAAACTCTCATCGAGCTCGATTTGAACGCCTTGGCGAGCCTGTGGACATAGAGTGGGCAATCGAATACCAGTCTCAAGCTGTTATGCTCACTCCGGATGGGCGCGTAACCAAGTCCGGAATGCTTAACAATCTCAGCAACTCGCACCGTTGCCGATTTGAGCGCCTTGGCGAACCCGCGGACATGGAACGAGCGGTAGAGTACCAGTCTCAGGCGCGGTCGCTCGCTCCAGATATGCAGACAAGTGAACTCGGAACGCCCGAATACGAGGGGCGATGATTAGCAGCGACGGGGGAGCATATAGAATGAACGAGGAGTCCCCCAGGGTAGTTCCAAAGTTTCCCTAATTGGTATTATTGTCTAACTAGGTATAAATGAGGTTGTTTGGGTAGAATTTGAGAGTTTTCAATCTGAAACTAGATACAAAAGAATTAAGACAACACATAATACGCAGGTTATGCTAACTTGTAGTGTCCCCGAATAGGGCTGAACTAGTGTCTGAAAGCCTTCCTGGTTGCGCTTATTGAACAAAAGCTAAAGTTATCTACAAAGGAAACAAAATTCGAGTTTGGAATTTCAGTCAAAAGAGGAGTGCAGGACCGGAAAATCTCTTGGTTGATACGGTATACCATATTGTGGGAGCCCAGTAAGTGCCCCCGTTCTTTTCGTAATCGCCCGAGCATAGCTCATAAGGCTCATCGTACGCCACGGTTACACACTTCCAGAAGCCAAAATTTCGTTGAGTGGATTTTACTCGCCTATGCTGTGAGTAGAAAGCTCTGAAATCGTGCCCGAATGACGACTGTGGCGATCAAAGTGATATATACGCCAGACCGAGATTTGGAATGTGTTAATCAGCGTTCAACTTGTGTGATAGGGGTATGATGGGCAATCGATTATCGTGTGGTTGTATTTACAGTACGTTGCAATAGCGCTTGAATGTTTTCGTTTCATGTTTTTAAAAGAAGAGTTGTGGGTGGGTAATGCATTCAGAGTGCCTTCCACCCACTGTATCTTGATTACCTGCTGTCCCTCATGGACTTTAACTCGTATGGCCCCAACGGCGAAACAAACATGCCAATGTTAGCGTCTTTTGTGATCTTATATTCTGGGGTGCTGATACCTTTTATCCAGTGGCACGGGTGGCTTAAATGTGCGTGTCTATTGGAGAGGTCCAAGTTATCGTTAACCTAATGTCGAGCCCACATCTCTCAATGCCTCAGCGCTCGACTAGACCAAGTAGCTACATCAATTTCGTTAGACTTCTTCAAGAATCAACTCAGATCAATAGTCCGCTAGATGCCGAGGGGAGTGACCACTGGACGACACAGTTCGAAACTTCGGGTAATACAACAGACTTGGAGCGGGCGATCGAATATCAGACCCAGGCGCTCCGACTCACTACAGATGGGCAACCACATAAACCCAAGATCCTCAGCAACCTCGGCAACTCGTATCGATTGCGGTTCCAACAACTCGGATGGAATGAAGACATAGACCAGGCAATCACACATCATTATCAGGCTGTCTATCTAACTCCAGATGGCAGTGCAGACAGGCCAGAGATTCTCAATAACTTAGGTTCTACTTTTCTATCTCGATTTCAGCGTCTTGGCCTGCTTGAAGATATTGACCGAGCTATAACATATACGTCTGATGCGCTCATGCTCCTCCCGGATGGGCACCCCACCAAACCTTCGGTTTTCAACAATCTCGGCAACTCATTTCTATCCCGGTTTCAACGTCTTGGACTGGTGGAGGACATCAATAAAGCAATTTCATACCTTTCTCAGGCGTTCTCAGCCACTCCTAATCATCATGCAAGCAAGTCTAGAATTCTCAATAACTTGAGCAACCCGTACCAGTCGCAATTTGATCATTTTGGCGAGCTTGAAGACTTAGACCGCGCAATCGAGCAATGCTCTCAGGCGTTGCAGTTCACTCCAGGTGGACATAAAGACGTGTCTGGAATGCTCAACATCTTTGGTAACTCACGTCAACGCCGTTTTGAATACCTCGGCCAGCGTGAAGACATTGATCGGGCAATTTTATATACGTCCGAGGCGCTTTCGCTCCTTCCAGATGGCCATGCGACCAAGCCTTCAGTTCTCAGCAATCTCGGAAACTCGCATATATCCCGGTTTCAGCGGTTCGGACAGCGCGCCGATATAGAACATGCAATCGGATACCAAACCCAGGCGGTTAGGCTTACTCCACATGGGAGCGCAGAACAACCAGGCATACTCAATAACTTGGGGAACTCTTACCAATGCCGGTTTGAGAGCCTCGGTGAACGTTCGGATATTGACCGAGCAATCGAATATCAATCTTGGGCATTCCAGGAGACTCCTGAGCACGCAGACCTGCCTGGACGGCTCAATAACCTCGGTAACTCATACTGTTCTCGATTCGTAAAACTTGGGGAGCTAGGGGATATAGAACAAGCGATTCGGCATCAGTTTCTCGCAGTCTCGCTTCTCCCACGCTGGCACACATCCCGACCTGGGATACTCAGCAATCTGGGAAACTCTTACCGAGCTCGGTTTGAGCGTCTCGGCGAGCTTGCGGACGTAGATCGGGCAATCGCATATCTATACCAGGCCGTCCAAGACATATCAGATAGGCATATAATCAAGCCTAGGATGCTCATTAATCTTAGCAAATCACACCGTTGCCGATTTGAGTCCCTAGGCGAACATGTGGACCTGGACCGAGCGGAACAATACCAGTCTCAGGCGCAATTGCTCGATCCGGATATACACCCCGATGAAACCAAAACATTTGAAGACGCGAGTGGCTTTTAGATATGTGAGAATTGTTTACTTGACATTATGGTTTAGCTCTGTATCAACGACTGTTTTGTGCAATGTGAAAGTGAATAAAATATACATGTACCTTCAACTCGAAATCGGGGTCAAGTCGGCCTAAAATAACTAATGAAGCATACGGTTCAGTTACACATCTACCCAGTGACCGCTATGTAAAGATTTTAATAACTTTGCGCTTCGTGGGGTTGAGGCCGTGTTAAGTAACGGGATAGGCTGGAACCGTAACGTAACAGAGTTGATGATGGAGTCACGTGCGGCATTGAGGCCGTCCACGACAGCGCCCCCATCCACGATTCTTTCCATGGCCGCGCTGGGCGACTCACAGCATCGAATCTTTCAAACACCAATCACAGCTTATCTCATGGCTGTCCATCGCTCCGCATGTCTGCGTTATACGCTTCCAGTGTCGTACCACACCCCATAATAGTAACAGCAATACCCCAGCGGCACGCCCTCCGAGTTAACTGAGCTACGAGACTGCAGTCGGCAGGCTCGGACTGCTTCGTCATGATATATCCACGCATTGCGCTGCTTCGACTGACCATGGGCGCCGAGCCTCGCCGGCACATGACGCACTCGTGGGCTTCTCGTGAGATCAACCAGGAGCTATAAGATCTACTCCTTGCCTACTCTTCAACCATCGTTCTCCCTCTCGTTTTTGCCATGTACACTTCTATTCTCTCGATTACCGCTGCATTGGCTGTAGGTGTCCTCGCTGCTCCCTCGAACCACCTCGAAGCGCGAGCCGCGGCGGATAACACCGTCTACGTCACTGATGCCAATAAATGTACGTGCTTCCCTCCCAATGCTTACACCTCATAATAAACATCGACCAGATTGCATGATTATGCCCCGAGATGCCCACACCGATATTGGAGACTCGGAGCACCCGGTATGCAATACATATATGGCGATTATACCGGATACTAAATCGTTGGGTTATACAGGGTGGAATGCGGACATATTGCTCGGCTGCCGGACATTACGATGCCTCCCAGGGAACGCTCCCGTCCAACTTCTGGAGCAACGTGAGTCCTGTGTGATACCTAAATTGAATAGAGAAGTAACGAGTTTCTTTGTGTTCCAGATCGCGTTTAAATCTGGCACGGGAAAGAATGGAAAGAGACTTGCTCAAAGTACGTCCCAATCGTCACCCAATCTCTATAAATAAATCTAACGAGTTTATAGTAACCGGGTGCATCAGGCCCTCGACTCTAGACCGATTGAACTCGAATGATGGCGGAGGACAATACGACTCGAGTGGAGGCGATGGTGGACAGGGTAACCCGCAAGGGAGCGTCTGCCTCGGGTATGTCCCAAAGCTAGATTTCCCCTCCCACGTGATATACTGAAATTATTGTGCGCGATAGGTATAATCATTACGTCGAACTCGTCGAACCTGCGGACAACCGCGCGTGCATTCGATGCTGTGACGATCCTGCGGACTGCCCACTAAACAAAGGTGTGTATTCTTTTCTAGTCTTGGGTTCAACCCCCAAATCTCCGCCTATATGCCCTTCGTCAAGCTCAATGCTGACCTGGTTTGTATTTGCGTTTAGATACGTCCGGGTGCCCCGCCGTGATTCCGGGCAACTACTTTAACTGCAGTTGAGGGGCGGGAAGGTTATGGACTTTCTGTATACCTTTTGCATCCTAGCTTGCATTGGACAATTTTGGACGTTGGTTGGACTTCCTGTCTATGGATTCTTCGATGGAATGTACTAAATCAGGCATGAGACTTCTTGTTTCGTAGATAAAGAAAGAACGCCGTGCATATAAATCTTAACTATCTCAATTCTTTGCAACTCAGGTATCCATAACTTACTGGACCCGATCTCTAGGAGCAGGTTCCAACAAAGATAAGGTCTTAGAGTCAAATGGTTGTTAAGTATCATAAAAGAGTCACACATTTGTTATGGAACGGAAGCGATAAAGCATTTCTACCAAAGAGTACATCCGCTTGAACTAGACTCAGTCAATCAAATGGCCGCCAAGTTAATGGCACGGAACTCCCGGGCTCTTCGGTGAACTCGATGTTAGGCGCAAAACTAAGTACAAGCTCTCTGTCGAGCATATCGTTACCAAAAGCTCTCATATGACGGACGGAATGGCGGGCCACCATTGTCATGAAGAGGTCGACCTCATCCATGTGACAGGATACTAGAGAGATTTTGGGCAATACCCAGTGTCGATTATTGGCGGGGCCTGTATCTGGGTGCCCTCGAACGAAAACGTTTTCTAATGCCAAAGTCTCGAGGCGAGGGAGCTCGGTGAGCAGTGCGCCGAAGTCTAAATAAAGCGGGGCGTTGAGAGGAGAAAGATAACATAGAGCGACTATGCTATCGTTGCTCATCGCCTGGAGACCGACTCCGATTTTGTTCTCGTCTTGGCCATAGTCATAACACCGAGCGAGAACTAGTGTTACGCCTTCGGAACGAAGCACAAGTCGTTGCAATAGCCACTTCACAACCCACAAGTGAAGTTCATCGAATCGAAGTGTCTCCAGCTTCTCCAAGTTCACTGGGAGAATATTGGTGCTATGAGATATTGTAAAGTTCATCCTCGATAGTTCGAAGTACTGAAGATCTGGATTGGCACGCAAAACCTCTAATATTTGCTCGGGAGAAAAGTCTGACCTGCCCGACACGTTGTTTAGGCACAGATGACGAAGACCTTGGAACGCGGGAGAGGAAAGGCTACCAAGCGATACATTCACTAGGTGAATACTATGCGTCCCACGTAACCAATCCAGTGTCTCGTTCTGATATTTTTTAACCTCCCAGATTTGGTCTCGACGCTCGGAACCAACCGACAGCCCAAGAAATTCTAGGTTAAGTGGTATGGTCGTGCTGTGAGCGCAAGCGCTACGGAATATGCTTCGCCCCAGGAAGTCGAGGCCTAGGATAAGCGAATTGGAGCGCTGAACATGGGGTTCGAGTAGTTCGACCCATTCATGATCCAGTCCTTCACGATCGGTAGAGTGAGACGTTATCTGAAGAGAACAAGAACGCGCCCGATCGAGCCAGAGTGCCGCATGGTCTAGACCTCCTTTTCGATTGAGATGGATATTCGTCCATAATGCGGGGGTATCTAGAGCCACCTGCCTCCAATATGTACAGACGCTGGAGAGTACGTTCGCAAAATCAAGCGGCCTATCGAATGGGGAATGCGCTTGTGCAACGGCAACCCGAGTCGAATCAAGAGCTATGATAAAGACAGGTGAGAGTATATCTGGCACGAGACGTCGGATTGTGGCGGATTTTTTGTTTCGTATTTTATTGAGTGCAGCTGAAATTCGAGCGGCTCTAAGTGCTTGTTCCGTTAAAATATCACTTTCGTGCTCGACATTTGAGAGTGCCTGTGGCGTAGATCCCAGTGTAGCATCGGGTTGCGAGTCAACGGGGTCTAAAGCATAACAAGCAGACTCATATTCATCTAGCGCTCGAGACAGCCGCTCCCGTGCTGCTACGAGAGAGGGGAAATCATATGCGGTGGCGTTTGACATGGTGGGATCAAAGTGCGAACGAACCACTCTGCTGACTAAACAGTTTGTCATTACATAACTCATAGCCGTTCGATGCTGTGCCCGCTCTGAATGTGCTTAGGAACATGTACATACAGTACTGTATTCACACGCGCTGGAACCGGAATAACTGTTGGGCCTTATGTGGGTGTATTTAATTAGTTTATTGAGGTGCCGAGTACACGTCTTTCCAAAAAGCGCCACAAGCTGTTCATTCCTAAAATTTGGACAAATCGACCGCTATCTAAGCCCCGACGCATGGATTCTTTATATCCTAGCCACGCATATATTGACTACTCTTCGTAGAAAGTAGACATTTTGAGGATTGGAATAAGAGAGCGACCAACGCAAAGAAACGAATACGATCTCCCAGGAGACACCTTCGCATCGGTCAAAATCTCGTATCGCCAAACGGCTGCCAATTTGGAGGCACAGAGCTCCCAGGAGCTTCGGCGCATTCAATACCGGGTGCTCTATCAAGCACAAACTTCCTGGTGAGGGGTCGGTCACATGCGGAGATCCTCATTCGACGAACAGAATGACGGACTGCCATCGACACAAAAAGCTCGGGGGAAGAGGTGTCACAATTGTAGAGGGCGATGTTAGGGAGTGTGGCGTATTGCGTTTCAAGGGACTCGAGATACTGGGCGACCTTGAACCCTAATACTTCCAGTGCCAAGGTCTTCAAGTGAGGCAACTCGGAGAGCAGCATCTTGAAATCTAAAGTTACGTTACCGTAGCTAGGGTATGTGACGCACAGCGTAGTTATGCTATGCTTGCTCAATGCCTGGAGGTTGACTCCGACCCGGGTGTCTAAATTGCCGCATCGTGAAAGAACTAGAGTTATGCCTTCAGGGTTAAGTACGATATGTTTCAACAGGTGCTGAATAGCTCGTGGTTGCAGTCCATCAAATCGGAGGGTTTCTAGCTTTTGCAGTTGGATCAAAGGGATGTCTGATTCAACACCAAGGTCAAATTTGGTACTCGATAGCTCGAAGTCGCGAAGTTCTAGGTTGGCCCGCAAAATCTCTGAAAATTCCTCAAGAGAAATCAACCCGCTCAGTCCGCCCAGGTTCAAATAACGAAGGCCCTGGAATGCGGGGGAGGACCAACTACCCAACGACACGCCGTCAAGGTAAATGCTGTACATCCCAAGTAGCGTGCTTGTGTTTTCACTGAAGACGGTGGTGTGATCATGTGGGATGCGGGACAGGGCAATAGACCTCTGACGAAGCGGTGTGGTCGTATTGCTAGTACAAGCGTTATGAAGTATACTCTTTCCCAAAAAATCGATGTCTAGAATAAGGGAATTGAAGCGGTGGATATGAGGTTCAAGCAGTGAAATCCACTCTTGGTCTGATCCTTCACGGCTAGGAGAATAGGAACATATATGAAGAGGATGAGAGCGGGTTCGATCGAGCAGGAGTGTCGCAAGGCTTAAGCCACCTTTGCAGTTGAGGCCAATATCAGCCCATAATGCAGGAGTATCCAACGCAACCTGTCGCCAGTATGAGCAGACACTAGATAGCACGTTCGCGATCTCGAGCGGCTTATCAGTCCGGGCTCGGGTTCGTGTGGGAGTAAGGCTAATAGCCGTAACGAATATACTGGAGAGGATTTCTGGTAAGAGGCGGCTAATTGGAACAGACTTGGCGCATCTATTGCGTATCCTATTGAGCTGACAAGACATTTGTACAATTCTTGGTCCTTGCTCTGCTAAAAGGGCTTGTTCATGATCGATAGTCGGACAGAAAGCCCCGAGCGCAGACTCGGGACGCGAGCTGAGTGAGTCTAGATGATTGCAAACAGATTCATAGTTATCTAATGCTCGCAACAGCGTTTCCCGTGCGGCTCCTAATAAAGAGAAGCCATTTGTGGTGGCGATTGACATTGTGGGAGCGGGGTGCAAAGCAGCAAGGGGACCATAATCAGATCACCATACTTACATAACGAGCGCTTGTCATTACGTCAGCACGTGGGCAGTTTGATAGAATTCCTATTGCGGTTTGTATAGGCAGTTTCTAGTTCATGTCATTCGAATAGAATACAGTTCATTTACGTTCAGAATGCCGGACCCAAGCCAAAACCGAAACACTTCCCAACGAACAAGGCAGTGAAACCCGACATAAGACCCCCCACAAAAGGTAATCTCGCAACCTCCCGGCCCTCCCACCAACAAATCTCACCCCATAAGCATGTAGAGCTAGGCCTTTCGTCTAGACACGCGAGGAAAGCCTAAGTTCTTGATATCCATTCGGGAATTTTGGTTTTGACGTTTTGAATGGGAGGCAAGTTCGCGCCTGGCAGGGTGGGAAGGTTTGCAGTTCGGTCAGAGTTGGCCGTTACAAGTGTTTCGAGTGGGACGTTTTGCGTAGGGCGATCTGGAAAGGCGGCTCGGCTCCAAGTGTTGGATTAGGATCGTTCGTAGACTAGCAGAAGGGAGTTGTAGGTCGTAGCCAGAATGACTGGTGCGAAACGGTGACGCAGGTGACAGGCGCCCAAAAGGAGAGAAACCAACTCACCTAAACTATCGAGGTTACATAGCCTCAGCGATAAGAGCGTCTACGAAAGCCCGGGATCTTTGCATGGTGGGTAAATCTTCGAGAGTCGCTCGGCGCTTGGAGTTTATATGAGACGAATTTGAACTGGTCATTCAATCCAAGAGGCGTGGTAATAAAGATAGCGAAGATGATATTCTATAAGTGGTAAATTACACCATGGACGTACGCGTACCCGCTAATCGGTCTACAAACTATGAACGAATGCGCGTCAGCATATGTCATAGTGGGGAATGACGCATGGGTAATGATGGTAGGCAACTGAACTCACCCCAGAAATATACGGTAAACTGAGAACCGTCCCGATAAACGGCAACTGTCTCAAGAACGAAATAATGACGGGGAAGAAGTCACTATATCACACGCAGGCAGTTACGTGGTCAACACCATCTTCCAGCACACGGTTCGACCTGATACTCACCCAAAGAGGTTCAAGAACCCAAACGTCTCAATCAACATCCCGACAAACGGCCATTTGAAAAATACGAGGAAGATCCCGCCTAGGAAACAGAGTGTCCCACGGAGTTTTTGTTTGCGCGCGAAAAAGTAGAAAGTTTTGGTGGGGCCGATGATCAACGTCAGACCAGATACGAAGAGGATCTACCCGCCCGCCAAAACCAAAGTAAGCGTCCAGATCATAGATTATACCAAAATAGACGTACGTTGCCAAGTGCGAGAAGACCTCCATCGAAAAAGAGCATCACGCCGAGGAACATGAAGAATACCCCGAACGAGGTGAGGCCCACGCCAATTTCTGGGACATGTTAGTCAGGGCGCTGGGAGCGTTGAGTGAAACGTACTTTGTCCGTCGGAGAGCCACATTTTGGAGGTGGTGGTGGATGGAGACGTGTCAGACGTGAGAAACAGTCACGTGATGCATTTCGTGGTAAACGTAAGCGCCGGGAAACACATCCGAGTAATTTCGCCCCAGTAGTCGCGACATTGATGCCCCTCCCCTGTGCATACACCCCAGTGTAATTATGAATAGACATAACCCCGAATTTGCACTACTTGGTCCGAAATGTAAACGTAGTCCCAAGTGGAGGATCAATCAATACAACTCGCTGATGCGTTGAAGTCATTCTTTTAGTTCTTCTTGATCTAACCTACTCGCATGGTTGGATATATCAGAAATTCCCAGAACTCAATTTCCCCCCATAACCCGTTTAGCTGACTGATTTTATAGGTACACAGGAATAAGGCGAAGGTCGGACGCGTCGAGATTAGGTCTGCTGCGTATTGATCCTTGAAGGCGGACTGTAATCTGCCAAAGTGGGTCAACAACCCGTATTACTTACAGAAGATGTGATGCAACCGAGAGGAAATAAATATCAAAGTAAGGTCGGGGTGGGCTACAACCTTTATTTGCACGAGTCGAACGTGATGTCGTTCCTATAATTTAAACTATGTATAGTATATGGGTACTTTATGTGCGCTGCTAGGTAAGGCGCAGGCTTGAGAGGGGCCTTGCTACCTGTCCTCGTAAACAGGTTCGAGTTGGGCCGGGTTTAAAGAGGACTGCCATTCCTATCCGCGTGTTAGACCGCGGTAGGCGACGAAAAGCTACCTGACGAAACAGTTCATCTTGCTGCTGGGATGCTAGTCGCCGATACCCGAGTGTGATTGCTTCGATGTGGTTGATTATATTAGCTTCGATTTATGAAACAAAAAATTATCACCATATAGAGTACTTAGACGGTGCAACGGGTAGCCTGACGGCATGGTACAAGCTCGGCACCTATCGCTGACGTTACACAACCAGACTTTCCACGCCGCTGCTATCGTATTGAGGGGTCACGTGCCCACAAACCCTCACCACGAAATCGGGCATACGGCATTTATACGATCCATATTCTAATCAGCGCGATGATAAATGTATTAAATCCTAACTCATTGCTTGTTGGTAGTGTAGCGCACAAAAGGTCGTAGGTCGGGTGCTACAGAACCTGGGGATAACATCTCTGTTCGTGGGATGGTGGCGTGGGTGACTTGCCACAAGAGTGGCGCAGCCAAGGTTCTCCCAGGGATGCAGAGATCTTCATAACTTAACGTAAAGATAATCTCCTATTCGGTGTCTTGATATTTAATCCTTGTTCCCCGTTCTAGTAACGACGATGCCCAAATTGGAGAGGAGCATGTGCTTGAACCTTACCGGCCAAGACGGGCATTAAACAGTCGTTTCGGATGGCAGAGCGGCGTGCCGAGGCGCTCGAAGATATTACAAGAAGTCAGTCGGTGCAGGGCGCGATCCTGGTAGATGCGTTTCAGCGTTGGGTAGGCTAGCCTCGGTCATTCCGGGGAATTTTCTTGGCTGATCCTATCGTGGTTGTTCCGGTCGCGAGTGGTTGTTGCCGTCGGTATGGAATGGACAATCGCGGGTGTAGACCGTCGGACACGGGTAGCTATTCTTGACCGAGCTGTCTGACTCTGTAGACAAGCGTAGAGGTCATGAGTAACCGCGGGAGAAGCATCCATGGAGAACGCGTGTAAGTGAATGACTCGGGCCACGTGCGCCGGCGATCACTTCTATTTCTGGTGCTGCGATTGATGCAGTGTAATATTTGTATCCGGTACCGCCGGTCACTTATTTGTTTAGTGCTGGCTTCCAATTCTCCCGATGTTCCTGAGATTGCGCATTCAGTCTCTCGGGCACATCAAAAATGTCCCGTGAGCGTCTGTTATAAGCACCTCTCGGGGAGACTGCGAATCTCTCTATCATCAGTTTCTCCCCCTCGTTCGCTCCTGCTCTCACTATCTTCACCGTCGTTGACGTCGGTTTATACTCTATCTCTATCTGGAAACTCTGCGAGCAGAGACAATTTACTATCTAAACCGACTTACTCTTACTTGTCAGTTTCCGAGTATCACAATGTTGTTCTCCACCTCGACGCTATTTTCTGTTCTTGCGGCTGCGACCACTGTGTTGAGCACTCCTCTGGCATTCAACCCCACTAAGATGTGCGGATGTCCTCTTACCAATGCCAAGCTGAGCTTGCCAGCGAATCAAACTGCTATTGCCGTCCCTAGTGGATCGCCAGTGTTCGTCGCCCTCGGTGTTGGCACGCAGGTAAGGCCTATTTATTTCGTGATTTGAGAACCAATCGTTGAATATTATCGGCAGAACTACACTTGTGGCGCGACCGGCACTTACGCCTCCGCCGGTGCAGTGGCCAAGCTGTTCGACCTGTCATGCATGGTGAACATGCCCTTTTTCCCAACCATCCAAGACACAGTCTTTGCGATCGGAGCCACCGCCAAAGGTCAAGAGCTTATCTCCAAGATCGGTTAGTACCTCCACCTCGGTCGGAGTGCCGGAGACGTCAATTGACTTGTAATATAGAGTCTGTATTGAAAGTGACTCCACTGACGCTTGGCGATCACTATTTCATCCCCAACCCGGCGGTCAACGGGACCGGACTCACGCCCGTGTTCGACTTTCGCGCGGGCGTGAAGAAAGGAGACCCAACTGGGTTTGTCGCTGTCAAGAAACTCGGGGTACGTTTGCGCGTCTAAATTTGATTGAATTGTGTTCCTGATTGAAGTTTTTTGAATAGAATACGCCTTCTCCTGCGGGAACTGCGAATGTGGATTGGCTCGCTCTTCAGAATATTGGGGGTACGATTGGAGGAACTTTGGCGAACAACGTTATGCGTGTGGATACGAAGAGCGGTCAGCCTCCTGCCTCGGTACGCTACCTATCTACTTTCACATCTCGCATGCACACTAACCATCCATTCCTACATCTAGTGCACACCCAACGCGACAATCACCGTACCATACACTGCCAAGTACTGTAAGTCCCACCCTCTTCCCCTCTCCTCGGGCATTCAACTAATAACTGCACCACATCCAGGGTTCTACAAGTAAATTCCCAGAACTCGAAGCCGGCCAGTCCGTCTTCTCATCACACACTTGCCCCCCAGGCCGTTGGCGCTATTCGATCTTTTAATTCTTTTGTTCTTTCTTCTTCGGGTGGCCTGGGTCGGTTGTATCTACATACATTCTTTGCTATACAAACAACTTTCTATCTCTATCGGTCTCGGACGGACGAGTTTCATGAATGCGTTCCTGGATCGCCGAAGACCTAGAACCAAGGAGCGAGAATCGTCGAACCTGATTGACGCCCTCATTAAGTTGCTGATCCACATGATCGCGCACGAGATATGAAGATCTTGCCGTTTTGAGCTCAATGAAACACATGGATCTCGTAATGTTTGGGGCTTCGACCCATACGATTCGGAGCGTGAGAAAATTGGAACATAGGACCGTCGAGGTATAGTTTAGTCTAAGTTCGGGAGCTAATTTGAATTTGGATTATCGTTTGGACTGGACTTGACCGGGGTTAGTGCGGAACTTGGAGTAGAATTTTCGAGTGTAAATAAATGCCGCCCTGGGGTTTCCGTGGCTGTGGCTGTGGGTGGAGGCTATGGTTGTTTGTTCTCTGGTGGCATGCAGAGCTCACGTGATTGGTACTTCCTTTTTGGGAGTATTGATAAAGCGCTATTGGGTTACTACGGCAAACTGCGCAGAGGCGGTTCTGAGGCGAGAGGTACAGTAGTGAAGAGGCTAGTGGAAACCATATTGGAGGTCAGCTGAGAGAGAGCTGTCATTTTAATGATGAGGCGGGCCACACGGAGCCGTGAAGGCGACACGTGATGCGCAGCCCAACGTAACTTATCTCTTCCTTACCACTAACTTATATTATCGATCAAGCTTGGTTCGCCTTCTTCATTTTGGGACCTGATAGCCTAGGGTCATTAGACTGCGTCTGAACACAAATATCATGATCTTTAAATATGAGAAACAACGATGACAACTGTTGCTATTGGTGACGATCCACACCAGATCTCCCCACAAAACCTATCTATTTTTTTACCCCACAATCTAACGACAACCAGAACCCACCTAATTTATTTAACATTACTAAAAATTCCTCACATCGAGTCTCCTGACCCAGGCTGATACCCTTCGCTACGACCACTTCGGAGAGCATACTACCTAATTAGGCTTCCTCGGAAGAATTATCACGTACACTTAGCGAAGCACGTGTGCGTCTACACAACCACCAAATGACCCGAGACCCCAGACTTGTTAATGAGTGTAGAAACTACGCGGGCCGTCGTGTTTATTTTTGGGTCACTTGTCGTTTAGCGGGCCGGTAGCTGAGCGTGCTGGCATTGTTACCGGGGGGTGCGTCGCTGGTGAGTAGGCGTAGGAAAACTATATAACAGGTTGTAGGTTTGGTGGATCTAGGCCATAGCTTTCATTACCTCTTTCCTTTCGTTATATACTGCTGTTCGAGTTAAGATGTTGACTTTCCATTTCGCTGTTGCTGCGCTTGCGGGATTCGCGTCTGCCACTGCTGTGAAGCGCGCCGCTCCTGGTAGGTTTTACTCTTTGAAATCTATTCGGACCTTTTACTGATTAATTATCTAGTTGATGGAATTGCGGGATATGCTACTCAAAATGGTGGTACGACTGGGGGTACCGGTGGAGCCACGACTACGTGAGTTCTAACATTCGAATCACTGTTTAGATTCACTAATAAGTATAACTATCGATAGCGTTACTACCCTCGCTGCCCTTCGCTCCGCCGTAGCGGGCACGACCGCTAAGATTGTCAAGGTTTCTGGTATTATTACGGGCGGTATGTGGATATTGTCGCTCTTGCGTTTCGTCGAGCCTGAGCTGTTTCTGTCATAGACGGTGAGGTGATCGACGTCGGCAGCAAGTAAGTTAATCTGGGATGCAGTCCTGTTTCTCAGGGATTAATGTTTCAATTTAGGACGACTATCTTGGGAGTTGGTACCAACTCCGGCGTCACCGGTGGTGGATTCCGCATCAAGGTGAGTAACCCAGCAATATACCCAAATGCCTGGGTATTGAGCCTGCTCGTATTTGACAGAACGGTCAAAACGTTATTATTCGCAACTTGCGTCTGTCCAAATCGCCCGCGCCTACCGATCTGATCGGTTTGCAGAATGCGACGAATGTCTGGATTGATGTGAGTGCTTTATTATTATTAATTCCGAGTACCATACTTAGACCGATTCGCTTCGTCAGCACAACACGGTGAGACAAATCTAGGTTTCGCTCGCCAAGGCAAATAATGTTAATTTTATTGGTGTTTAGTTCACTTCCGATCTTGATCATGACAAGGACTACTATGATGGCCAGTGCGATATCACGCACGCGAGCGAGTACGATACCATATTCTCTTGCTTATTCCGACTGCCCTAACCAACGATTTTCGTAGTTTTGTGACGGTTTCGTGGAATGTCTTCACCGAGCACTACAAGGTGTCCCTCGTCGGTCACTCGGACAATAACGCGGCCGAAGATACCGGCCACCTCCGGTTAGTACCAATTTTGCTCTCATTGACCTTAATAACTGATTTATTTGGTGTCTCTAGCGTCACCTACCAGTAAGAAACCTCAGTACGCACAGCTCGAACTATCCTAATAAATAAATTTTAGCCACAACTACTTCCTCAACGTCAACTCTCGTCTCCCCTCGCTTCGCTTTGGCACAGGGTGAGTATTCCAGGTTTCCCAGGTCGAAAACTTGTCTGAAATCATTTTCAAGGCACATCTACAACAACTACATGAAGAATGTCTTCACTTCAGGTGTTGACTCTCGAGACGGCGCGCAGACCCTGATCGAGGTAAGCGAGGAGTTATGCCGGGTATATGCGCTATGATCTGACGATCCATCGCCAGAGCAACGTGATGGATAGCGTTGTCCAGCCCGTCCAGACCGCGCTTAATGGTGGATAGTAAGTACATCTCCTGAATAAATCCACTAGAGGAATCTAAATCTGGTTGCACTCCTTAGCGCCGTAGTGCGGAATAACTTGTTGGTCAATACCACCATGAACACCGATATTGTGGTTGGAACATTGACGACCGCTCCATACACCTACACGTGAGTTACCTCTTTAGTCTTTCTTGCAAATTTGAGCTTGACGGGACGTTTTGTAGCCTTGACGATGCGAGCACCATTGTGGCCTCGGTCACGAAGAGTGCTGGGGCTGGTATTGTTACTTTCTGAGCGTCCAAAAGTTTAGCGTGTTCTTGCTCGTTCTGGATAGTCATAGATGTCTGATTGGGTGCTCAATAAATAATCATTCATTGACCTGCAATGCGACAGTTTGGTCGCGTTCATACCACATTATTATGGTTTGCTAAGACTCAGAGTTACACGGAAGGATCGTTGATTTCTCATCGCCCGCTTCTACTCGTGTCTGATCTGAGGTCCAGATAGTCACAACATAAAAAGGTATAGTTGATGATAATCGTTTTTATTCAGTGGATAGCACGCTTTTCATTTGTTCAAATCGTATTCCAAAGCAGGAATTCCATATCACTAGTGTCGTCTCTCACCCAGTTCCCGTTGCTCTTGGCCTTCCGCTGCACCGCACATGCGAGTCAAGTTAACCGCCGTGTGTGCTTTTCCGGCGATCACTGGATGGTGCGCGCCCCCAATGCGGACACCACACTCTGGACACATACTCCCTTGCACAGCACCTCCGCACTAGATACGCCGAGATCAGGTCAGATATGTCTGAATAATCTTAGAACGATCATCACTCGCCTCCCCGATTGTATAAGAATGTCCGTTGGGGCATTGATAAAAGCGGCCGGTGTGGCCTTTGGTAACAAAAATAAATTTTCTACCCACACATGTTGGCTTGAGACTTACTTAGACCCCCCTCTCTACCGGATCCTTGCATCATTGCGGCTATATCTGCCGCTCGTCCTTGATTTGTGACTCCGGAGTACCAAATCCCTGATTCAACGGATCTCTTGAGTTGCCTCCACGAGTCGAGGATTATGTTCGAAGGCTGGGTAAAATTCGAATTGACCCATTCGTGTCGCACAGCACGCTCCTCGCCGCCCCAACGCTGCACGTAGTTTTGAGGGATCATTGACTGGTATTGTTGGATAGTTCGGATGCCATTCTCGCACATCTGCGCCATCAATGCCCTGATAGCTGTGTTTGAAATTCTCCCGGTGCCTAAGGTTGCTTGACAATCGTGTGCTGCCAACTCGTATTGTGTTCGCAGAAGGATGAGTTGACATTTAACCGCCTTATTCCAGGACTCGGAGCTTTCAGCCAACTTGAGAGCAGTTTCTGCATCCTCGACCGCCCGCCTGAAGAAGAATTGAGCGAGCTTGGTCCAGTACGAAGAGTTCTGAGTGTGGGATTCACGGCGCCAGATTTCGTTGCTCGCCTCGTGCGTTCCAAGTCCCAAGAGGAGGAGGATATCGGTCGTGAT
Organism: Ceratobasidium sp. C01; assembly: GCA_025200755.1. Taxonomy (NCBI): domain Eukaryota; kingdom Fungi; phylum Basidiomycota; class Agaricomycetes; order Cantharellales; family Ceratobasidiaceae; genus Ceratobasidium; species Ceratobasidium sp. C01. The sequence continues at coordinate 17,344 of JANWGL010002018.1, forward strand.
CCAGAACGCCTCGACTACGAATCGAAGATTGGCACGCGGTGGTGGCTGCCCAATACGCATGCGAGCAAGACAGAGGGCGTGTTGCTCTACATTCGATGGTGCAACCCGAGAGAGATCGCCGCGAAAGCGGTGTAGCTCCCCCTGGTAGAGAGCGGCTAGGGATGCTTCATAAACCTGGACACCTGGGTCTCGATCGTATGCTATCTGTTGCGCAATGCGATACGGTATGAGGATGGCGCTGACGGCCCCCCGCCAGAGATCCGCATCTTCCCGGGTATATGCGTGGAATTCGTCCAGGTTTCGAAGAACGTCTACTGGTGTGGGTCGGCCGATTGCCTTGACGAGAGTGAGTTCGAGCTTGTCGCGAGTTTCATGACGTGCAATGCCAGAGATATTTATAGCACTAAGAATCGGCATGCAACCCGCGGTCGAAGAAGCGATTGATGCGTTCAGACCCACGCGAGAAGCAGCCAACATGTCCTTTGCTGAGGCAATGCGACGATAGAGACTCGAGGCTCTATTATGTTGTGCGATCGCCATATTTGAGATCTTGCAGACGCGGCCGTATCGACGCGAATCGATGGAGCCACGGCACGTTGGGCAAACTGGTCGAGTGTGCATCTCTTCGGAAAGCTCTGGTGTGATTGCTCCGATCCAGTTTCCTGCGCCGTCCCTCTCATAGAAATCGCTGAGATGCGTAATATGATCGAGTGTCTGAACGGTAAATACGTGTTTGCAAGGGAGCGTGATTGTCATCGAGCCCAAGGTGTCTTCGTCTTGGAGGTCGCGCAGTGAAACATGCGTGGCGAGATCGACTATGGAGTCTAGGGCATTACTGTTTGTGCAGACTTTGCATGTCTGCTCGGCGCAGGGCTCTCCACAAACTATCGATGGCACGTTAGTTGAGAACGATAACTCAAAATACCATTAAAGGGCATACCTGAAGGACACGGATGTCCACATTCTAGTATTTCGGGGCATTTATTGTCGCACGGTGGCCTAGTACACGCCTAATTATCATCTCGCCGTTAGCATAGCGGGATTTTTTAATCTCTGGCGGGACTTACCATTCCACAAGCGGATGGGCATTGAAAATGAGGGCACTCCCACACGCAGGGCAATACACATGGATTGCAGGGCAGAGAACAAGCCAATCGACAGGCTTTATGGGCGCAGGATTGTCGACAAGTATCTTTGCACGCACCGGAACAATCGTGATCTTTGGAGCAGTTGTCTTTGCAAGAGTGTCCGCAGATGAGGGTTCGTCCACAAGGGTGGTTCTGGTGCCGGACTCGAGAAATCGGTCCAACTTGAGGTTTTATCGAATCGTTTCGATTGAGCTTCTGGCAGCTCCCGCAAAATGCCGCACATGACTTGGAGCAACACGGATACTCGATTCCACATCGCACTTGGCATTCGTACGTGGCAGGATCTTCGTGGCAAGGTATGTTGGCGCCGTGCTCGCAGAAGGGTAGTTGTATTTTAACCACGACCATGCATTTGATCTTCTCTGGCGAACGAGAGAGGTAACTGAGGAGTAAGAGTTAGCGTACGCCCCTGGTAATCAAGGACGATAACAACCTACCATGGCGCCTGTGGATGCGTGTGTCCACAAGGAAGCGGTATTTCGTGAACTGGAAAATTGCAATCTCCAGGGTCGCTCAAACATTCCCAGCATTCGCGGTCGCAGGGGTGTGACAAAGGGCACAACCTCAGACAACGTTCGGTACATTTGGTGCCGATATGCTTGGGATCATCGGAATGGCACTAGATGAAACATCTATCAGACAGGAGGTGGGACATTATGAGATATTATGCACCTTGTACGGGCAGTGGTGCCCGCATGGAAGAATAACTGAGCAAGGTCGAAGGCATCCTCCTAGAGAAGGCGGTAGTCTGAAGTTTAAGCGCCAATTGCGGCGCGCGCTCAAAATAAATTTAAGCTCACCGTCGGGGGACACGATTTTGATGTGGCCAGGCTGATCGACGATCTGAACATAGTCCGGGTGCAGATGGCACGCTATGGGAAACCCCTTCCCAATGCAGTCGGATTCAAGGAGCTCTTTTAAAACACCAGCCCACATCCCACTCCCTTGTGCGAGCTCTGGAGCGTTCCCAAAAATGTACATCCCATGCTTCGCACGAGATAATCCAACATTTGTTCGATTCTTAGACTAGATTTCCCGTCGTGATATTGAGCTCCGTTCAAGCGGTAATTGTCAACCTTCGTACCTTCAAGAAGCCGATACGTGATCTACTGCGGGAGTGTAGTAAATTTGATAAAACTCCGTTGAAGGAGGTTCCGGCGTTTCGTATGAGACTGAGAATTATAACATCGCCTTCCTCGCCCTGGAAATTATCTAGAGTACTAGGGTGGGTGGCTTGGTTAGTGTTAAGGTCGTATAGTGAAGACTCGTGCTACGTACCGGATGAGAACACGACTAGATACCTCGACACGTTGAACTGAGGCGGCAACATCTTCCTCCAGCCCATGTTGAAGAAGGAGTTCGGAATCACGGTCATCGACGACTGTAGTAACCACACCCCGAAGTTTGTCTCGAATCTTCGGAATCTGTCCGAGGTATGCGGCCAGAATGACGATGTTTCCCGGATTGTTGTAACATCCTTGCCTGACGGCGATGTCAGCATTGAAAGCGTAAATGTCAGCTATACAAACCTAAGCAAATGGAGCACCAAGTCGTGAATCATATCTACCTGAAGGAAGAATGTAAGAAAATAGATGAATCGAGCGTACATCGACGTACCTCGTATGCATTGTGTTTAGAGACAGAGTCTTCTCCTCCACCAGCTTCCCGGTTGACGTGGCTTACGAAGAAAACGTCCTTGTGCATACCTCGGACCTTCGGGTATTCTAACACTTGCTCGTGGTCTTGAAGATTTGGGTACAGCGTGTTCCTGATTTTATTTAATTAAAGCGTTAATTTAGAAACAAAAGTAAACAATAAAAGATGTTAGGTGCGTACTTGATCAAAGATGAGATTGCTGGGCGCATTCGTCGCTGAACGTCTAACTGCGACATTGGAAACCCACCCTCCGACAGCCGTTCCATCAAACTTCTATCAAATCGGTAGACCATTCCAGTCCCGGGGTTGTCGTAGGATAACTCTACATAATCGGGTCATTACCGCTGGAACGGAGTAATCCAAACCAGAAACATACTATAATTTTTCAAATTTGGGCGTAACTGTAGAGGGTCGCCAATCATTACCAAATGTTGAATAGATTGAACCAAACTAGCGAGTATATGCGATTCAAGAACTTGGCCTGCTTCCTCGACAAGCATGATTTTTGGTTCGATTGCCTGTGTGTACGTGTTGAGTAGACATTTTACTTGATATTTTGGTTACCTGGGGGCACGTACTGAGAGTAGGGAAACAACCTTTGCCGCCCCTGAAAGGTTTGGATTGAGATATCGGTAAAACGAAGCAGTAGTAACTTAATGAAATCGTACCCGTTGTTGTACAACCAATGATGTGGGAACAACGCAATATATTGACTTTTCCCTTTGAGATAAACGGGCGTCATATTCTATGCGTCCGGAACGGTGGATGATAGCTAACCTGCTGTGAAATCTCTTCAACTTTGCGACACGCATCTTTATGCGCTCGCCGTAGGTGTTCGAAGTCCTCAATTTGAGTTTGTTGGATTGACCCACTAGCAGATGCGCGCCACAGGCCGTAGAGCGTCTTACGTTCGCCTAGAGACATATTCCAAACGTTGGGATCAACAAGCAATTCTTCCAGCGCTCGAGCAGTTTCGGGAATAGTCGGTATGTGCGCTATGCCGTGCTGAAAAAGGAAATCAGAAACGGATGCTCGATGGTTCTCCGCTTCCGGGGGTGCTTGAGCGCACCGTCAGTGCGGATATCTCTGCAGGCAATTGATTATCTCACCAGCGTTCTGGTCTTTTTGTAATGGGCGGTCGTCAAGTATTTCATACCGATTCGAGTTTTGGATAACCGGCTGGGGGATGGAATCCTGGGCCATCTGGGCGCTTGAAGTTCGTAAAAACGCGAGGTCCCCACCAGAAAACCAAAAGCCCAGGATAGATAAATCATGTTCACTTTCTCCAACAGTCACCCAGCCCTCCTCGTCTTGAGCAACCAGTGCGGCGAGCGTAGAAATCCAAGAGGGGGGAGATGAAAAAAGTTGCTCATAGTGGTAGGGATAAGTCGACAGAACATGTTCCCCGATATACCCCGGGGGAATAACGCGCAGCGAAATATTTCTCATGAGCTCGGTCATCTCGCGCTCAATTCCTTTCATTTTTCCGTAGGCAGCGCCAGCTGATTTGTCCAATCTTGTTTTCTCCCGTAGCTTCTCCTGAGCCTTCCGCAATGAAAATGGAGCGACTTTCTCATCAGGCGCATACCCAAGACGAATGATATTCCTAGTGATGTCGGCTTCCAATACCCCCTTGAGCATGTGATCAAGAGCGTGGTTGGTGTATGCGACAAGGAGAATTGGGGAGAGATTGTTCTGGATTAGCACTCGGATGAGCTCCAGACCAGTGTAACTCTTGAGAAAGGCGTCAGAGATATAAACATTATTTATTGACTGAGCATACCTTCCCCGTGCCTGGTGGCCTGAAATCACGATTCGAATCCGTTAATTATTAACAAAGTCAACTTTTAGATTGCATTTTTAACTTACCCCTGAATCAACGACACCTCGCGCGTAAGCGAGTCGACGATTGCGTGAGCTTGACTAGGGTCAAGTCGACTTCCGCGTGCTAATGTAGACCTAGCGAGCTCTATGGAAGCTCTATCTTTGGTGTCTAGAACCAAAGAGCTCAGCCCAGCAGTTGGGAGGAACAGATCCTTGAGCTGAAACGTGAATCCGGGCGTGAGCGAGTATAGCGGCGGTGCAATTTGAGCCCGCTTCAGTTCTTCGTCGCTTTGGTGGCACAAGTATTGAGAGAATGGTAGGTACCCAGGATTCAATTGGAGCGCTTCCAAAAAAGGCCGGAAGCCTTTGTAAAAGATAGGCGCCTCGATCAGCACTCGAGTTCCAACATCGTCACGCGTACTTTGAAGAGCGCTGACAATTCGAAGTTCGGCCTTTGCATCGAGGAACGAAACCCGGATAGACAAACGCTCGTTGTTGTCCTTCGCTTGGTCGACCAGGTCCCGAGAGGCACTAGCAATTGTCCCAATGTAAACGTCCAACGCGCCAGTCGGGTTCTTCCAGATTAAGGCAACAAGCCCGCCGTGCATTAGGCGTTTCTTGGCTAATTGCTGCCAATATGCTACTCGAGTAGCAGATTGCTGGCTACGAGCTTGCCCTGGCGGCGCATCAAATTCAACTCCCACCGAGGCCCCATCGTTGTCTAGTGTAGGGGGCATGAAGGTCGCGTTGGTAAAGACGCTGAAGATGACAGACTCGTGTGCATTAGGCGGAGAATGATAACGCCCGCCGCCGATCTTGATGAGCTTAGACAAGGTAGTAGATTCTGGGTCCGGGTCTTGAAGGTCTGAGACGATTAACTGAACTGCCAGGCGAACCGGAGCACTAGTTGAAAATATGAGTATAATGAAACAAGCAATAAATATGACCAAACTCACACTAATTCCTCTCGTAGGAGGCGGAATTGTATATCAAATAATCGCTCTACACTTTGGGGCTCAAGGAAATGGGGTGCGTTGGCAAAATTTGGCGGAAGATATGGATCATCCTCACACATCAGCTCGAGGTAGGTCGGAGCTATGCGGATCATTTCGATGTCTGTATGGTCATTGTCGTGTCTTGGTTCCATCTCTCGAAGGTCCCCCGGTCCCTCGTAGTCACATTCTCGCTGAAGACTTGCAATCAACCCTTCGGTACTAAGAGGTCGAGTCAAGTGGGAGGATCGGTTGACTAGGCGAGCTTCTACTCTGCGAACCAAATGTAACACGCGGTCCTTGTCACGGCCGATGTTGTTGATAATACATTCTCGCGTTTCTTCCTCGTACCCAGAGCATTCGTCGTTGAATGGAGGGGTTGCTTTGAGAGCAGCCGCCCACTGATCAAACCAGCTGGCTACTTGAATTACGAGCCCGCGGACTTCCGGATTCGTCGTCTTGGCTTCCTTAAAACGGGTCAAGTACCTATTTTTGGCTTTAGTTGGATTAATCCAGTTTATTTCAAACCCATACTTACTCAAACAGTGCCACAAATATAACCTTGAATACTTGTTTTCCACTGAGTGGCCGATTTCCGTCTTTAAAGCTACGAACAGCCATCAACCGCGCCATGTATGTTTCTACCATGTGTCGCAGGACCCCAAAGTTGGTATGGATTAGCCCATACAAGGCACTTGTGCCTCCGCTCAGCCAATTTTTCAAGATAAGAACAGTTCACTTACTTGACATCGCTATGGATTGTGCTCTTAACAACCCATTCCGAGGACATATACTAACACAAACAGAGGTATGCAGCAATCTGAGCATCAAGGATGAAATGCGCGTACCGTGAATATAGGAATATAGCCCCGCTGAAATGACCATGGTTTGTCCGTTTCCCCAGGGAATCGAATAGCATCGCCAAGCCGTAGTATTCCGTTACCCTTGCTTCACGTTCAATAATGTATTGTATTGATATAATCTGAGAAACTACCTTCACAGTTTGCTGAAGGTGCACCTGCTCATCACTCGGTAAGCGGCTCGACAGAATAAGTGGTGCATATCACAAACCTGACCATCTTCCGCTTTCTGCAATATTGGTTTTAGGTTAATTCACCGACAAGTAATGTTAGCAAGATAATACGTACCCAGCCTGAATTCTGATTGCTAGCGTTACATAGAAGATCTAAAAAGCGATAGACTTGATCTGCGGTTTTGAACCGAAATGAATCCTCGGTATATAGTTTCAGATAATAATGGGTTTGGCCTGGGGTGCTATTTGTACCACTGGTAGAGAACTGGTCATTTGTGAGACCCGGAAATTTTCCTATGCCAACTGCCTGTAAATGATCTTGTAAAACCGTTGCCGCTTGGGATTGTACGCCAACGGAATCACGCCGATGTTCAAAAGGGCAGCGAGTGCCACGGCTACATTGGCCAGAGTGCCAGTATTCTCGGCAGACATTTTGCGACGCACCAGCGGAAGCGACTTCACATAGACATATGAGATAATACCCTGGGAGAAGGTAAGAAAACAAACCAGCTAGGGTTTGATTGCGACCGAAGAGGGAATGCGAATAAGCGCATCCAGAACCACGGGGACATGGCCCCCTTTGGAAATCCGGACAGATCGGTGGTGCGTTGTGATTGTTATATGCGGGTTGGCCTGCGAGGCAAATGATAGAATGGGAGTGAGCTTGTGGTGTGAACTCGTTCAAGATCGATGCCTGCGTACCCCTGCTGGCTGCTCCGGCTACTGCGCTTAATGCTGTATTGTAGTGATTATAGGAGTGGTTGTCTCGTCCTCGAGCCACCCCGGGCTGTTGAGGTTGACCATAATTTGAAGCCATACTCCCAGTCGATCCTGCGAGGATGGGGTCGAGTTGTGATCGTGGGCAAGCACAGGTGGCTCGATCAGTAGCCACGAGATAATCACCCATCCACGGACGATTATCAATCTAGAAGCCACGGGATTAGCCACTTTATGGTTTGCGACCGAGGGCGCGCCAATGCCGGCGCGCTAAGCAAAATCACTCTACCCGCTAACGTTTGGTGCCCGAACATATAACTCTTGGAGCTGAACAAATTTCAAGAGCACCAGATATGCAACCATAAACCAGCTGCGCGAAAAGACGATATATGATGTTCCGATGTGTAGAATTACGTGACATAGCAACTCATGGGGCTTTTGAGATTTTAAATAGAATGAATTAGTGAAGAGGCATGTACGTTTCCTTGGAACAGAAGTGGTCATGACTCTGACTATTCCGGATCAGAAATGCCACAACTGCCAGTTTACCGCTTCGTCAAAATATAAGGGACACACGCGCAAAGCCGAAGGGGACCCAATAAATATCGGATACCGTCCTTGATTAATACCGGTGAGAGTGTACACATACGAATAGGTATAGAAATCAATTAACACAAAGTCGATTCTTTGGTGAGATAGAGGTTGTCAACTGCGCCAAGCAGTGCGCAGCGAAATCGAAACTAGCTATATGCGTGATTCGATGGGCTTCACTGAGTAGCTAGGTCACCACGCATACTAACATGTCAAAGTGATCCCAAGCGATGGCGAGATTTATAGCAAACAGCGGCCCGATTACGGGAATCCGCTATCTTATCAACCGACATCAAACTTGCTGACACATATATTCAACTTAGTTACCAAAACAGACACAACTGATATTTCGCCTAGCCCCTGATATTGAGAGGGATTGATCTCGACTAACAAGTGACTAGCAATAAGACGTCGAAGGCCTAAAATAACACATTGATTTCAACTTAGGTTGAGCTAGACACGACGGCGTTGCTTTGAAAGATCGTAATATAGCTCGCATTCAAGGACAGGCCAATGTGGCAGAATATAATATACAAGTGAATATGGGCTAGGCTTCGGGGAAAGTGTGCACAGGAACTCGTTAGCGGATAAAATTTCCAGACTTTGGAAAGAATTCCCAAAGTCTTTGGAAATCCGACCAGGCGCGTGGTGTAGATTGCATATCGTGTACATATATGCGAATAAAAAAAGTTTTCACAAAGCTTTCAGGCCAAAACACTTTCCAACATATATATATGTGCACTTTAGTACCGAAAGCGTACATAATACGTCTAATGTAGGGCTCGTGGCCAACGCTAAGTCAGAATTAGACTCTATGGCGATTATCCACCAACATCAACTCCACACAATAGTACCTACCATTGCGGGCAGTTGTGAGAACATCATACGGCGTGGTTATGTTCAATTTGGTTCAATGGAGGATAACTGCGGCAATGACGCTCCGCAAAAACGAACACGTAAGGTAAGAATGGTGGGAGCTTCCACCAATCTGTAGAGCTTGACCTCTCCACACCCGAAGCCGAAGGGAACTCCCTTGGCCGATTGAAAAATAGATATCACGAACTCAATTGGATGCGGCCCTCAACGTGCGTCTTCCTCCACTAACCCTCACCTCTGGTCAGCTCGTTCAGCCTCGCCAATGGGAAGCCACACACCTGGATCCCCACTTAGCCGCCTCCGCTCAAATCCTAGGCCCACCGCTTTATCTCTCCGTCGGTTATGAGTTCGAGGAAACCATTCAGTAAGTCCCTGAGGTTTAGTCATAGCGCGCGAGTATTTCGTCGTCGCTGGTGAGACTTGGGAAATGCACAATCTTTGAGGCACGTGACTTGCGTAATTTGCAATCGACCACCATCCTCACATCACCACGACCATCGCGAACCTTGCATCCCCAGATCCGAAATTGATTATAATGGTCACGTTCGCAATCATTCAAAGGTGTGGCTATTTGCTTCTTCTGAATCATGATTGACACCCACAATGTGCTAGACCGACACCTCCATTTGAGCTAGCCGACAGGTAAGCTCAAATTTACAAGGTTTGGTCCCCAAACCTAGTTGATACATACTTGCTTCCCCGCTCCCCCAAGCGTCAAACAAGCACACAAATTCTCCAACAGCCCAAACCACCTTGAAAGTGAGTAGAGAGTTAGATAACATGGATTTCGCGTCGACAGACGAAGTTGTTGCGCCGGCCGAGTTGCTTCAAGTTGGCGACAAAATTGATTAGCTCGCCAAGCCTATCGTTCGTAGGTTTTTGTTGCTCATCATTTTGCACTTCAAGCTCCCGAACGTGTTGCACCAGGTCATTGTAGCGTCGGATCGTTCCCAACTGAGCCACCTGTAACCCTAGGCGGCGGTTGCGAACCTATCAAGGTAAGTCGGCGCTATATTTAGCCCAGTGCCTATAGGCTCACTCGTAGCTCAACTGGCTTGTGCGCGTCCACTCGATTTAGCCGTCATGCCAGCGCTTGACGTAGCCAAAACATCCAAGTCTTTCCCTGTATACATGGTGAGATCTTTAGACTCAAACGAGTTACGTATAAATTCACTTTCATCACTTAATTCTACTGCATGGTCGGTTGTCAATGGATTCATCTGAAGGGCGAGCAATCGTCCCCAGTGCATCAGTGTTTGCCTTGGCCGCAACAGAGACGAGGCGAGCGCATTGACACACGGAGTTGGTGCGGAGGGGTTCACAAATGGACAAGGGGAGTCGGCAGAGATACCACGAGAGACGAACACAACCTTTTT